>JAECXF010000028.1:0-173684 GCA_018151655.1 Drosophila bocqueti | reverse complement strand
AGCGCTGAGTTCCTTTACGATCTCATCCGGACTTGTAGAGAACTGTTCCCAGCAGCTGACCGCCCTTGCCTCCGAAATTCGCACTCTAACAGGCTACCTAACGGATCACTGCAACCTTAGGTATCACCTTAAGAAATTAAAACTTTCAGAAAACGACACCTGCAGATTCTGCGAGATGGAGCAAGAAACATCAGAACATATTCTATGTGAGTGCCCATTGCTAATCAGACGTCGACTTCAACATCTAGGAGGTGAACTTATTCCCCCCTACAGGATTTGGGAACAAATAGACCTTACCAAAGTGCTCTCTTTCATTAAAAGCCTAGGTATAGGGCCTCTTCCCTAATCCTACAGGCCGGCACAAAAGATCTAAAATCTGGTCGCAGTGCAGCAAGGCCTTTGTAATAATAATAATAATAATAATCATTTGGTTCCTATTTCTCTCAGTGTCAATTTTACATTGTCTTAACATTTCCCTATTTTCTATGATTCCCGTTTTCTTTCCCAACACCATTACTTGGGGGTTACTTTGGCGGGAAATTAATTTCTAATTACTTAAAATAGAGTCGGTCTGATGGTACTCTACCGGTGGCACCGTATCTAAGCTCGTCGAGATTTTCTAATCCTCAAAACACGCGGCCATTCTGGCCGCACTCGCAGCCACCTCGTTGCGGTTCACCGTTTTCCACTCACCCATCTCTCTCGCTCGTCCGCACACGCGCTAAGGCAGCTCTCCTGGAATGCTCCGCTCCGCCGCTGGTCCTGGGCCAAGCGGTGCACGTTTTCCTCCCTCGTCGCGCACCTCCAATGTCACCCTTTCCGGGGTTTTCTACCAGCCGATGTCACTGGCAACCGCCGATATGGATTTTGTTCGTTTAGTTTCTACAAACACTGACGTCGCGGCGGCTGCCATCGATTTTTATTCGTTTATATCACTGGTATTTTCGCGAGTCTGTACTTTGCACTTTCGGTTTCTAACTTTTTCACGTCCGATTTCGACCGCTATCTGTCACCAAGTCAACTCCGCTTCGCTTCGCGAAACTTCACGCGGAGTTTCTTTTCAACTTCTTCCAGAAGGTTGTCGTACGATCATCCCCTCTCTGTCGCTTTCATTGGCGCGTGCCAATTTTCGGGGTGGGTTTCGGTGGCGTGATCTCGCGCTCTCTCCTCCACTTTGCTCATCTTGTCGTATGTCATGTGACCTACTTTTTCGTGGTGGGTTTCGCTGCGTGTGCCTGTGTGTTTTTTTTTGTATTCATATTTATTTCCACTAACTAAATAACTAAGCCTTATGATACATACAATAATATAAATAACACTAAAAACGTTAAGGGAGGAGAAGTTTGTCGTACGATCATCCCCTCTCTGTCGCTTTCATTGGCGCGTGCCAATTTTCGGGGTGGGTTTCGGTGGCGTGATCTCGCGCTCTCTCGCTCTCTCCTCCACTTTGCTCATCTTGTCGTATGTCATGTGACCTACTTTTTCGTGGTGGGTTTCGCTGCGTGTGCCTGTGTGTTTTTTTTTTGTATTCATATTTATTTCCACTAACTAAATAACTAAGCCTTATGATACATACAATAATATAAATAACACTAAAAACGTTAAGGGAGGACGGTAGACTAAGGACTAAAGACTAAAGACTAAGGGCTACGCACCGTGCGGTACCGCCGCCTGGCATTGCTTCGCGTGCGCGGGGCCTGGTTCCACTGGAGTACGGTCCGGACTGCCCAACGGTGACAGGGCCATGTTGTCCAGGCCGACCAATATGCTGAGTTCGCCCGTAGCCGAGGTGGGCGAGCTGGCCGAGCTGGACAAGCTGTAGGGGCCGCTCGTGGCCGGTTCCGGTGGGGCCGACGGTCAGGGTCTGGAGAGGCAGTGGGTCATAGTGCTCGACATAGCGTAGTGCATCTACCTAGACCACGGTGTCCCTCATCCTTTGGCCGCGGTAGTATGCTGTTGGCGGTGGGGAGAGGGGACTATTGGTCCATAGCCGTAGTGCACGGGGTAGGTCGTTGCTGGTGGTCGTTGCTACGGCCTGGGCTGAGGTAGCGATCGCCTCTTCCCATCGCGTGGTCGGACCCCACCGGACTTTCCTCTTCTTGCACCATATCTGTGGGAAGAGAAAACAACATTTATAAGTCTTTCGTATTGGAAAGGGGCAACCTAGCAACTTTTTATTAGTCGGTAGTTTTAGTTGGGGTGTTTCTCGTGAGTTCTGGGAGCATGGAGTTTCCCCATCAGGGGAGTGGGGACGTTGGGAAGGCGCACCGACCAGCAAGTGGCCCACACTGACTCCGGCTTGGCTCCTGTCACAGGACTCCAATTCTTCAGTGGCTCTTGCCTGCTACTTTTCTTAGCCAATGTTTGGCGTTTCTGGGTCGCAGCCCTTTCTGGTGGCAGGACCTCTGGTTCCTGCTGCTTTACCGCCATGCGGTCTTCCTTCTGCTGTACCGCCATGTGGTCTGCCTTCGGCTTCCTTCTGCGGAGCTTAGCGTCACACGCCGCTAACTTCCTCTATCGCAGTGCCCTCCTCATTCTCCGGCTTCGTTGGTTCCATATCGTTTACTGTTTCTTTTAAGTCTCCTAGGTATGCCGTTCTGCGTTGCTTACTCTAGACGTGCTGCAGGCGCATGATCGTGGGCGCCAGAAACTTGATAACCTTGTATGGGCCTTCATATTTAGGGGCCAGCTTTGCCGCTAAATTATCCGACGCCTTGGATAGGTTAGGTTAGGTTAAGTCGGAAGGCCCTCGAGGGGGGCCACGCATAGGCCAACATGGCCCTTAGCTGTCCGAAAGTTTCCGAGTGGACCTAGAGAATATTTACGCGGTTTTCAAAATCTTTAAGGATCGAAGTGCTTTTCGCGAAGGCAAGTAGTTCGCCTGGCTTCTTCCTGGAGGCATCTTCTAGCGATGCCAGAACCGGAGCGCCTAGGTATTTTATTCTTGCCCTTGCTAGGGCCGGGCATTTGCAAATGAGATGCTCCAAGGTTTCAGTTGCCCCGAAATCATCGCATTTCCGGCATTTGGCGTTTTCGGTGATGCCCAGCTTGACTGCATGTGCAGCAGCTAGGCAGTGACCTGTGAGAATTCCCACTAACAGCCTGCAGTCTTTCCTTGAAAGATGCAGTACGTAGTGACTGGGTTTTGAGTTGCGCTCTTTGCACATGATCTTTGATGTTTTACAGGTTGTGGAATTTCTCCTCCACCTGCTGTTAGCTCGTGTGTCGGCCTGGCTCTCTAGCTCTCTTTGGAGCGTTCTAAGGGAGACAGGAACGTTTACTATTCTTTCAATCGGCAGTCCTACGCCTTCCTTTGCAAGTTCGTCGGCCGTCTCGTTGCCATCGATGCCCTGGTGGCTGGGAACCCAGTAGATCCGCACTGACGTAGTCGTGCTGAGGATATCTATTGCCTCCCTGACCGCTATTTTGGAACTGACCGCCGACGATTGCATGGATCTTATCGCCGCTTGACTGTCTACGAACAAATTGACCGCTCCATATGGTTGTTGCGCGCGCGCTGAACGGTGAGGTTGCGTTTCCCGGGTGCTCCTCCGGGAAGGCGTTTAAACTGCCAAACCTAGGACGGTAGTGATTCGTGAGTGTGTGTGAAGGTCCACTGAACGCCAGGCCGTACTTACCTGCGCGTTTCGGAAACCTTGGATTTCGGTACCGCCCTCAGGAGAATCCAGAGCTTCCAGACGCTGGCCACCTTGGCGGCGATAGGGGTGAGTGGGGGGGCTCCTCTCTCCAGGGGCTTGCTCCTACTTTCTCTTCCTTCGTGATGGTAATTTACTCTTACCAAGGTGGCGACCTGCTCGAAATGGCATATCATGCCAGCTGATCGCCAGGTCAGCTGTCAGGCCAGTGCTCGGAAGTGGAGTAACCACGTAAGGTTACATCTTCCGTATCACTGAAGCTCTCACCGGTAAGCTCCGGTAGGCGCTTGACCGACAGGGGGCGCTGGTAAATAAGTAAATAAGTAGGCTGACCAAAGCTACTCGCTACGTCACGTACATGCGGAAAGGCAGCATCGACGGTAGCATACTGTTTTGGGCTGCTGCTCCGATCCTGTGGCAAGGAGGTAGGTTTCGGACGTGAAACTCCCTCCCAGCACGCCGGTGGCCTAAGAGGTGGTAAAGGTCACGGGGCGGTATAACCCCCATCGGTTAAGTCGGGGAGAAACCCTCGGCCTCCGTTGGAAGCCCCGCACTGTGCAACTCAAGCCACGATCGCTACGCTCAGCGTCTGTCCCTCTTTGGGCGGCCGAGCGGTCTGCGCCTGCGCCACAGTGGCCGGCAGATCCATATAGCGACGACCTCCATAAAAAATCCACACCGCGTCTGCGCCAAAATGGCCGGCGGTTTGGTCTGCGTCTGTACCGTATCGGTCGGCAGTCTATATAACCTGGCGGGAGGTATAAAACGCAACCCGGCAGCAGGGTGAATTGCTGCACTAACAAAAGGAATGTCTGGTAACAACACTAGTACTCCAGGTGGCAACCACTCAGGTGGAAATCCACCCTCGGTAAATTCCGCGGCTAGGGCAAGGATTCTGGAGGCCCTAACTACCATTCCACCCACCATGGCAGCGCCGGCGGCCCACTTGGCCGACGCCCCATTAAACGCGACAAGTGCAATCATCAGCAGCGACTCTGAGCTAAAGGCCTTCCAAAAAGGCTCAAGGCTCAAGCGAACGCCCCCCGGTGGCGTCCCCCGACGCCAGCGCCAGCACCGATGCCAATCCCAAATCCCTTAGGAAGCGGGGCGGAGGCAGACTCCGCTACCCCGAAAAGGGCTAGGGACAATCCAAGCCCTACGGGCCGTGCGCACCCAACAAAAAGGGCAAAATCCATAGCGTCCCAAATCGACGAGATGGGTGCTATTCTGGACGACCTTCTCATGAAGGTAAAAGACCAGAATGCGAGGAGTGTCAACATGTCGATGAGAAACTCTCTCGCCAGACTCAAGGAGCTGCAACTTGCAGTTCAGCAGCAGGCGGTTAGTTACGGTGTTCCCCATGTCTCGGAGACTACGGAACGGAGCTGCCAAGTGACCCCGAGGCGTCCCCCGAATGGCACCTCGTCGGAGAAGAGTAGCCAAATGCCCAATGCCGGAGACTCCCTGGCAGGATTCGCTCCGGTAACGGCGCTGGAGGTACGGACGGCGGCGGTCAGGGTAAGAGCGTCGAAGGCCGCAGGCCCCGACAACATCCCCAATAGGGCCTTGAAGCTCGCTCTGTCCCTTCAGCCCGATCTGTTCGCGGAGGTGTTCAGCAGTTGCCTGGCCGAGGGCACCTTCCCCCCTAGATGGAAGTCGCAGAGGCTAGTACTGCTGCCGAAACCCGGAAAACCGCCGGACGACCCGTCATCTTTTAGGCCTATCTGCCTTATTGATGGCGCGGGTAAGGTACTGGAGCACCTAATCGGCACCCGCCTTGAAGAGGCGATCAGAGTTGCTGGCGACCTCTCGGAGGCCCAGTTCGGCTTCCGGAAGGCGAAATCGACAGTGGATGCCATCGCCTAGGTGGTTGACATTGCCAGCTCCGCGATAGCCGGCAAGAGGTGGAAAGGCGGCTCAAAAGAGTACTGCCTAGTCGTCACGCTGGATGTCCGCAACGCCTTCAACACGGCGAGATGGAGCTGCATCATGGAGGCTTTATCCAGTTTCGGAGTCCCCCCATACCTCCTGAAAGTTATGGGCAGCTACTTCACGGATCGCACGTTGGAATTCACCACTCCCGACGGCGCGGAAACGGTGGAGCTCTCCTGCGGGGTTCCACAAGGATCCGTACTAGCACCGCTCTTGTGGAATGCGATGTACGACGGAGTCCTGCGCCTCCCCTTGCCCGGCCGGTCCGAGCTCGTGGACATCGCGGTGGTGGTGGTTGGCAAGGTACTTCCACGTGTCGAAGCTACCTGCAACTCGTGTGTCGAGGCCATCAGCTCGTGGCTGTCCAGAGTCGGTCTGCAACTAGCGCCCCAAAAAACCGAAGCCGTCCTAATCAGCAGCCAGAAAAAGGTCGAGACCGCATCCATCAGGGTCGGGGGTGCTACGATCACTTCCACGAGAGCCATAAAATACCTGGGTGTAATGCTGGACACGAGACTCTCGTTTCGCGAGCACCTAGCGTATGCCAGCTCCAAGGCGGCCACATCACTCCAGGCCCTTTCCCGGATCATGATGAACCGCCGTGGTCCCAAGCAATGTAGCAGACTGCTCCTGACTAGTGTGACGAGAGCAACCCTGCTATACGCGGCCCCTGTCTGGGCGCACGCAATGGCGACGCCCTCGTACTGCCGGGGCATGAACTCCACGCACCGGCTCGCCGCTCTGCGAATTTGCAGCGCGTTCCGCACGGTGTCTGAGCAGGCGGCGCTGGTCTTAGCCGGGACCCCCCCATTGGATCTCCTGGCCAAGGAACAGGCCACCATTTTTGGGCGGCTCCACGGAAGAGCCCTCCCCGCTGCTGAGAAGAAGCTAGTCCGCGCCGAAGCAAAGGCCAGCACCCTACAGGAGTGGCAATCCCGCTGGGAGTTATCGACCAAAGGGCGGTGGAGCCATCGACTCATCCCCAGGATAGATACGTGGGTCGGAAGGAAGCATGGGCAGGTAAATTTCCACCTGACCCAAGTCTTGAGCGGACACGGTTGCTTCCGAGGATACCTCCACAAGCGAGGACATGAGGACAGCGCTGCCTGCGTTTGGTGCACCGACGGCCCTGAGGAGACCGCGGAGCACGTGCTGTTCTTCTGTGTACAGCTGTGTTCACTGAAATAGCAGTGCTTACGACCTGCACTTTAAAGATGGGAAAATACTATTACAAACATTATTTTGAGATCAAATTTTTGCATAAAGGCTTAGTATATTTAATTATAAATAAATCAACAATTATTCCATGTGGGTAACTTAAAGACTTCAGAAGATATAGCTTAAAACATAGCAAAAAGTATATATTATGCTGTTCATTGAAATAGCAGTGAATGAATTAAATTAGGAAAAAAATACAATAAACTATAATAACGAACTATATTAAACTCACTTTTGACAAAATTACAAGAGATTTCCGCACTTTTCTATGATCAAAGTAAAACACTGCTATTTCAGTGAACAGCATAATATATACTTTTTGCTATGTTTTAAGCTATATCTTCTGAAGTCTTTAAGTTACCCACATGGAATAATTGTTGATTTATTTATAATTAAATATACTAAGCCTTTATGCAAAAATTTGATCTCAAAATAGTGTTTGTAATAGTATTTTCCCATCTTTAAAGTGCAGGTCGTAAGCACTGCTATTTCAGTGAACACAGCTGTACGTTTTGAGTACGAGAGGAGCCAACTGGAGGAGAACCTAGGCGCCCTGATAGAGGCCGACAATCTGATCGGCTTGATGCTTGCCAGCGATGCCAATTGGCAGGCGGTAAGCAATTATGCAGCGTCGGTGATGTCCATGCTTCGGGCAGAGGAACGCCGTAGGAGAAGCGCCGCAGGCTAATGGGGGCCATGCCTTCGCGAAGCATTGCTTTGCGGCCGTACCGCGAAGGTTACGTCCCTATTTCTAGCCATACGCTAAACCCCCCCCAACCCCACATATAAATAAAGAACGAATAAAAAAAAAAAAAAATATATGGGCGGTCTATGCTCTGCGCAAGCTCTGCCGCTTTCCCTATGGCGAATACTTCCGCCTGGAAGATGCTGCATTGGCTTGGTAGCTTATACGACAGCCTCATTTCAGGGTCTGTGCAGTATATGCCCGCTCCAACTCCTCCTTCCATCTTGGAGCCGTCGGTGTATATGTTGAGGTGTTGAGCATGGTCCTGACCTGTTTTCCAGTCGTCTGGTCCCATGAATGCAGTTGTTTTTACATCCGGGCACGTTCTGGTGACCATGTAGTCAGATATACTGCTCATGTCTCGACCAATTGAACTATGCCCGAATCCCTGTAGGGACATATTCCCTGATGCAACTAGGCGTTGTGCCGCCTTTCCTGCAATCAGTTGCGCGTGGATGTCTAGGGGATCGACGCCTATTATAGTTTCGAGTGCTTTTGTGGGGGTTGATCTCAGCGCCCCTGTTATCCAGAGCAGTGCCTGCCGCTGAGTCTGCTCCATGAGCTTGTTATACGTCTTCTTTTCCATGGCCTGCCACCACACTAAGACTCCATACATCAGAGTTGGACGCACCACCGAGATGTAGATCCAGTGCATCAGAGCGGGTGAGAGGCCCCATGTGCTGCTAAGCATCTTCTTGGATGCATAAAGCGCTATGGTGGCCTTCTTTATCCTCTCTAGTACATTGGGCCTCCATGCCAGCTTGCTGTCTAATACAACTCCGAGGTACTTGACTTGTGTCTTCGGGGTTAGCCTGGTCGAGTTAATTTTCGGGGGGACCCACAGCGGCACCTTGTATCTCTTGGTGAAGAGAATGAGGTCCGTCTTGTCCGCGTTGATACTGAGTCCTACCTTCTTCACCCACTCACATATCTCCCTGAGTGTTGATTCCATAATCGAGCTGAGGGTCGTTGGACAGACTCCCGTGATAATTATGCTTATGTCGTCAGCATAGGCTGTTATCTTTGGGGCCTTCCTCTCGAATCTCTTGATCAGGTCGTCCATCACCAGATTCCACAGAAGAGGCGACAGGACCCCGCCCTGCGGCGTGCCCCTGTGTGCTCCTTTCACCGTGGAGGCGGTGCCCCAATCGGATTGTACCCGCCTACAGCTTAGTAGATTTCTTATCCACAAGCTGATGGCGGGGGCCGTGTTGGGCGCTTCTAGACGGTCCATTATAGCGTCTGTGGTCACGTTGTTAAATGCTCCGGATATATCCAAAAACACTCGTAGAGGATATTCTTTGTTATGCAGGGCTCTCTCAATGGTGGCTACTAACGAGTGTAGTGCCGTCTCCACTGATTTCCCTTTCGTGTAAGCGTGCTGGTTGGATGACAGCAGTCGTCCCACATCGTTTCTGATGTATATGTCTAACAGCTTTTCTAGCGTCTTAAGTAGGAATGAGGTGAGGCTAATCGGCCTGTAATCCTTGGGGCTCACATGGCTGCACTTGCCTGCTTTTGGCAGGAAGACAATCCTAGAGGTCCTCCATTGGATAGGGATATAGCCCGTGCTTAGGCAAGCTGTGAATATAGCGTGTAGCCATGGGGTGATCACTTCCTTGGTCACCTGTAGCATGGCGGGGAATATTCCATCTAGTCCTGGTGCTTTTATTCCCGCGAAGGAATCTATAGCCCATTGGATTCTTCTAGAGGATATTAGGTTTGTTGGGAGACTCTCTTCTCCAAGTGTGAGGTCCTGGTGCTTGCTAGCATCGGATATCTCAGTGCATCCTGGGAAGTGAGCATGCATTAGTGCTGTTAGGGCCTCCTCGCTGCCCTCAGTCCACTGTCCGTCGTCGCGTTTGAGCTGACTCTGTATGGTGGGTTGCTTCGATAGCAACTTCCGGAGTCTACGCCGTTTCTCGATATGGGAGCAGAAGTTTCTCCACAAGCTTCGTTGTGCCCTGCGTATTTCCTTCTTGTAATCCGGAGTAGGGTCTTGTATTCCTCGTCGATCACATCCTCTTTCGCCTCTTTGGCGATTTTGAAGAATTCTCTGAGGTTAAGAGGCGAAAAGATTACTATTCCACCAGGGTGGCTTGGTCCTCTTCCCAGCTTTAGATGTCGGGCATGCTGCGCGTTGCGCATCTAGTAATTCCTTGGAGAGGGTTGGAGGGGGTCCTTGGATTTTACTAGGGCCGGGCCAGTCGCGAGTCGTGTAGAGATTGTCTTCCTAAACTTTCCCCAGTTAGTGTTCCGGGGGTTCCTAAAGACGGTTGGTTTGGGAGAGTGGTCGAAATCGTATTGGAATTGAATGTACTTATGATCTGAGAAGGATGGTCTCTCAAGGACTCTCCATTCTGATACCATTGTACATTGTCCCCTTACGAGTGTTATGTCTAGCACGTTTGAGGAGGTGGGACCTACGAAGGTATGTTCTTCTCCTACGTTAGCTATGCATAGGTTAGTGGGTAATAAAAAGTCTAAGAGTGACTCACCTCTGTCGTTTATGTCGGGGCTCCCCCACACGCAGTGATGTGCGTTGGCGTCTGCACCCACGATCAGTTGCTGGTCGTTCGGGCTGGCTTCCACCATGCTCCTGAGTTCCTCCGGAGGGGCCGTTCTGTCGTGTGCCATGTAGCAGGAAGCTACCATAAGGCGCTTCTTCTCGCTCTCCAGCATCACAACGGTTAGGTCATCCGTGCTGTAATGAGACATAAGGACTTTAGTCCGGCGACGGCATTGCCCGAGGCAATCCATGGCTCCTGGACTAAAGCTATGTCGGCGGACCCTTGCTCCAGGGCTATGAGGAGTTCCGCCGACGCGATTTACTCTTATGGAGATTGAGCTGCAGCACCCTGAGTGGCATGGGTACTGGGCTCATCTCCATTCGACGGGTTGACTGTTAGCGTCAGGTCACCGTCCTCCGCGTCCTCGTCCAGTGAGAGTCCCTGGGCGGCGTCCACGATGGTTTCCAGACCTAAGTCCTTCTCCACCTCGCCTGCCTTCAGGGTGTGAGCATCCTTATCCCCGGGATGGCGTTTTTTGAGGCGCAGGTACACGCTCCCCATGCCCCACGCCATCTTCCCGTATCTCGGATAAAGGATGTCCTCTGCCTCTTTGTTAATCTGGAGGACTGCACTCTGGCCCCCCTCCTTGGGTAATGGGGTCGCAAGGTGCAGAACCTTCCAGTCCACGGTTGGGATGTCCGGATTCTGTCGCTGCAGCAGCTTCAGCGCCCGGTCCCCTTGGATTGCGATGGGGAAAAGAACCTTCGCCTTAGGAATGGACGGGATTAGCTCCCGGTCCACCACCTCCAGCTGGGCCCCCTCCCACAACGCCTCCAATTGGCAGACCGTTTGCGTCAGCCACTTTCTCGTCTGGTCATCGTTGCATTTCAGGATTTTTACCCCGTTCAGCCACCCGGCACCATCAAATGTGGGCATGGGGGCCTCGGGGTCTTCCTCCATCCGTGCAAACAATGACTCAACGAGTCGCGCATGCACCAACTTCCACCGCGGCTCGGTCATCTTGCCGGCTTCATCGCTTTTGTCAATGAGTGCCACGATCAAGTGTCGTTTGGTCACCTCACTGACTTTCAGCTTCGTTCTCGTCTCGGGCTTCTTCGCTTTCTGGGGGGGAGCGCCTGCCTCCTTCGGCCCGCGTCGCCGCTTGCTCCCCGGTGCGTCCTTGTTGGCGCTCTCGGTTGAGCGTTGCCTCTTGTTGGCAAGCGACTCCTCCATCTTGTTGGCGAATCCGCCCGTTGAGACCATATTCGGGAGGTTGGCGAAGTGCAGCCTGCCCTCTGCGACCCTTTGCTCGGCCCAGGTAAGCTTTGCCTTCTCCTGTGGGGATAGGGCGGCTTTTTTCTGGAGCCGGCTCTGGATGCGAAGGGCGACTTTGTACTGCGCCTTAGCCTTCATCCCCTCGCTTGAACGCTTCGGCCCGTCCCTGCGCGGGGAGCTGGTGCCTGGTTTCGGCGAGCGGAGAAGGCTTTCCTCCTCTTCTTTAGAGAGCTGCACGCTCTCCAGGTCCGAGTCTGTGTCGACTATGGCACCTGAGCGGCAAAGCTTCCCTTGCGACGTTGTGGCAGTAGCATTACAACTGACATGACCTGCTCCCGTCAAATCAGAGGTGTGACCGCTGGCGACACGCAGAGGGGATTGCTCCCCCCCGTGCCCGCCGATAGTAGCAGTCACGCCTTCCACCGACGTTTGGGCTGATATCCCAGCCCGAGTTGTGTCCTTTGTTGTGTCCATTACTCAGAGTACACTGGTTGATTTTCCGGGGAACCACCCACTTGCGTTTTATGCCTAACCGCCAGGCTCCGTTTTATGCCTTACCGCCAGGCACCTCCACCCATGGCAAAGTGATTCATTTCCTCCGGCTTTTCCAGCAGAAGGAATTGAACCGTTGCCTTAGCTAGACACTGCATTACCGCGGACGGGGCAAGTAGCAGTGCATTACCCGTTGTCCGGGATAATACAGTTCCCATTGCCCAGCCGGCACCCTCGTGGAGGGTTCAGATGGAGGATTTTCACAAGCCGACGCCTTGGATAAGCAGTGCTGCTTGACAAATACCAGAGATCCCAACTCGGGTCTCCAGGCTCGTCTTCTGTGATCGTAGCGTTTCCGTTGTTCCATTGAGGCTCGCTAAGTGTTCTCCTGTACTATCTTGAACACGTCGCGAAGCATTTCCGCTTCTGCAACGGGTGCTCGGGGAACCCCGCTTGGTCCCGGAGTAACTTCGTCATACAAGGACCCTGGGAATCGTGGCTCTCTGCCTTGGATGATGAAGGCCGGACTAAATCCGGTAGAATCCGAAACGCTGCTGTTTATCGCCAAGTTTAGCTCCGGTAGCAGTTCGTCCCAAGTCGTCTGCTTATCCTCGATGTACTGGGCGACCATAGTTTTAATGGTGCGATTGGCCCCCTCTCCGTCGGGTTCTGCTGCGGAGTATAGGGTGCCGGATACTGGATCTCTATTCCCGCTTGTTTGCAGAAAGTTTTGAAAGAACGACTAGAAAATTGGGTTCCGTTGTCACAAACGAACCTGCGTGGAATCCCAAAATGATTCAAAATCCTTTCCCTAAATGACTTTGATCTGCGTGGGAAACATTTTACCCGCTGGTTTACTCTGACTGACCTTAAACTGCTGGCAAGTGTCACACTTGCGTATGTACATACCTGGCTACATCACGGAAGAGTCCCGGCCAGTACTACCTCTGGGCGATCCAGGTGGTAGTCTTCCTGATCCCGAGATGTCCTGCCGTGGGCTGGTCGTGACACTCCGACAGCTGTGAGCTTTCAAAGTGAACAAATGTTTTCGCTGCAATCATACAGGGCACTATGGGGAAAATTACTACTTTATCTGGCATTTATTATTGTAAGTTAACCAAACGAGGTATTTCACTGCGGTTTTTTTTATTATGTTGCTATAGACCATTAAAAGCTATTTTAGAAAAATGGGCGTGTCAACGCCCCTTTCGCCCAAAAAATCGAAAAAATAATATTTTACCTGATTTTTTGATATAAACTTTCAAAATTCAGTCACCTAAAAGTGCAGATAGGTGTTTCGCCACGCCCCCTTCCGTCCCAAAATAATGAAAAACCAGGTTTTTATTAATTTTTTAAATATCCACATTTCTCTTACAAATGTTATCTCGGATAGCACAATACTGCTCCTTGGTCAATCCTTGATCCAAAATGAATGCCAATGCTTTATCTTTGGACGCACCTATAGGCTGATCAATGAGCTTTGTGAATCCTTCCCTGATCGCTGCATGAACAAGCAAGAAAACATCAATATTTCGGAGTTTGCATAGTTCCGCTGCCTGCAGTCTTTGAGCCCTTTCACCTTTCGATTCAAATGGAAGAAGTGGCCGTTCAACTGATCTATTACTTTTTGTTTAAAATCAAATTTGTGGTATCCAAATCCATTGTGAAGGTTTTCTTCCAAAGTATTTATAAGTACTATTACATTTAAGCCAATTATACTGCAAATTATTGCAAAATTGGTGGTTTTTTACTTTAAAATATTTGCATCCTCATTATTGCACGCAAGCAGTTCAAAATACCATTGAATTGCCTTCTCTCGGCCCCTCTCGCTGTTCCACACAGCAAACAAATTTACGTTGAAAAAAATGATGTTACCTAATAGAAATGCGAGTTGCGGCAAAAGAGGGAAAAAGAGGACATTACCACAAATACCACTTAACTCAGAATTGACAACGCTACAACAAACACTTGGACGAACAGCTAACTAATTCTAAACTTTTTTAGATAATCCTTCCCAAAGTTGAAATTTGTTTATAAAAATTCAGCTTTAGAAGCGATTATAAAACGACAAAATATTAGTATACACACGCACAATTTAAACAATGTTTTATATTAAACACATAGTGAAAACCTGCGAGATTAGTGTTCATGACTTGATTTTCTTATAATCGTCTTGAAGTCGCCAAAATATTAAAACAAAACTCAGTAAAAAATTTACAAAACATAGCCGAACCTGCTTTCGATTGCAACACCCGACTTTGCAGCTGTTATTCTCACATGGCGGTGTCAAATTTAACATTTTGATTTTGGGCCATAACAGACTGATGTTTTCTTAATGCATAACAAGCAAATTTGTGTTAATTTAAAAACTTTTAAAAAACATGCAAATGCCAGATAAAGTAGTAATTTTCCCCATAGTGCAGGGGTGCCATGCAAAACACTGTGGTTTTCATTTCCACGAAAAGGCATTTCCGCTAAACCAATTTCTCGGTGCCATACAACATTGAATAAGTTTTGTGTTTTTAGTTTTTTCATAAACCATTCGATATTGGCTGGCAGGTCAGCCATGTTGCAAGATGAAATCACGCATATATTTGATTAGCAAATATTTTATTTAAATTATTGTAAAATGGTAGATTTTGGGTTATATTATTCTTTAAAAAATGTTATTTAACTGTTCACGCCAGAAGGGCGTTTATTTTCCGGAGGCAGTGTGATCGCGTACACTCGCTCTCTCTCTCCCTCTTCCACTGCACTTTCGTGCATAGAGCTGCTAATCCGCTCTCCCCAAGCTAGTTTTAAGCCTTCTTCTTTGTCAGTACTAATTTACGATTACCCAAATAAAGACGCACGTCGCGTGATACCCCGAAAGTTCTTCCGTGTTTTTCTTATCGAGTGCATTTCAGAATAAAGCCACCCCCCTCCGAATATTTGGTCCAACAGAGCCGGATAATTCTATCTCCAGCAGTTCCGGTGGCTTTAACACTAAATCCTAGTCCAATTGATCCGACACAACGGCAGCTTCCAATTCCGAATCCGATTTGTAGAATCATAGTGTCGCAATTAATTTATATTAATTTCCGCGCATTCAACATTCAAAAAGTGTATGTTTAAATATATGCCATAAGCCACAGTGAAACTTATAATTTCGAAATTCTCTTCGTTCACTGTGTTCCGCTTGCATTTATTTACACTCTCCTATATACATACATACAATACAGTCCACTCCACTGATCTACGATCGCCACCAGCAATTTACACAAAATTAAATTAACATATACCTACTTACAAATATTTCGGGTATTTTAACACATCATTTAAATAATTTAATCCACAACTTAAAATAAATATACTTATATTAATTTATAAACTTTAAACTAAAGATACAGTCCACTGCTCTAAAGAATAAATATAAAAATATATCCCCAAAATCACGGCACAGAAACGCCGACTTAATTTGTGCATTCATTTATTTACTCCCCTGGTCTATCCCGTACAGGGCTAAATCGAAAGAAACATATATTTATTGTTCTTTTCTTTGCTCTATCCTGAGCTGAGGCGAACATATCTACATTACAATTACATACAGAATCGACTGCACGCGCGCATTATCTCCGAAAACAGTACCGCGACAAATACAGCAGCGGTCAACTAACTAAGTCCATATACATAAAAATAACTTTAAAATTATTTTTCAAACCAATTCCAACTAACTAATTCAGTTAGAAATTTATTTGCGCTTCCATATCCGCATTAGTGTGACCGTATCTGTTTTCTGCTGAGTGAATATTATTCTATTAAAGTCGAACCTTCAGCATCAAAAAAAAATAAAATTCATAAATAAAATTCCAAATATTTTTCGATTGGTTCCTAAATTTCATTTCAGCTTCGACACATACACTTCGATTTCACAGTTTGCAATCCGGCAGCATGCAGTCCATCCAAATACACTTGCCAAATCCATCTCGACCAAGTCAGAGAGCTATGGAATAAGGTCAAAGAAGAATATGAAGCTTGTTCAGAGCTAATTTCAGGTGGCTTAGAGAGCGAGGCGGACACCTTACTCACTCTGAAGGCAAAATACGAGTATGCCTATTTTATTTACGGAAGGTGTGCCGCCCAGCTCATGGAACAGATCGATACGATCTCTTCTAACGAAGCTCTAGTCCAATCCCCTGCGCCCCAAAATTCCTTTCCGTCTGGCTGTCGGCTTCCTCCGTGTGATACCAAAATTTTCTCGGGCGATTATATTCGCTGGCCGACTTTCCGAGACCTTTTCACAGCGGTCTATATAGACAATCCTGCGCTGACCCCTGTTGAAAAGTTGTTCTATCTAAATGCCAAGCTAGTGGTGAAGGTCATTCCATAGTTTCCAAGTCGCCACCCACCAACGATGGTTTCCGCTCAGCCTGGAAAAACCTATCTGAGCGTTTCGAAAACAAACGAGCGCTGGTGAACAGCCAACTTAAAAAGTTGTTAAACATGCAGTCAGTTGCACACGAATCTTCGGCAGCCTTGAAGGAGCTGCAAAATACGATCCAAAACTGCCTCACACCTCTAAATTTGTCCGGCCTTCCTACGGATAATTGGGATTGTCTCCTGTTGTATGTGTGTTCCACGAAGCTTCCAAAACTGACGCTCTCATTATGGGAGCAATCTATCCCGAACAAGACCGACATTCCTACGTGGCTAGCACTTGACTCTTTCCTGACTGAGCGCCATAGAACTCTGGAGGCCATAGAGTTTATACATCCTACTACGTTGCGCCTCCATCCGTCCGAACCGACACCCTCCGACGTGTCGCCACGAATACTGAAATCCTTCAATACGAGGATCGTTCCGATAGCCAAAAGATGCGATGTATGCTTCAAAGAGAACCATCCAGTGCGTTTATGTCCACGCTTCCTTCAGATGACAACAGAGGATCGCACCGCTTACATCCGAAAAAAGCAGTTGTGCTTAAATTGCTTTGCAAGCAATCATCAAATTCGTAATTGCACAAGCGCCCACAAGTGCTTCACGTGTCACGGTCGGTATCACACTTTGTTGCATCCAAGCAACTGCTCCTCCAGTGAACCGCCTGCTCCTGATACTGCTTCTGCTCCGATCCAAAGGATTTCTTCGTTCTCCACACGAGTGACTACCGCTCCCGATTCCTCCAATTACTGGGTTCCATACGACGATGTGAAATGCAGACGTTCCCGAGGTATTTTATCCTACCCATGCCGAGTCTGCCAAGGGAACCATCCTCTTCGGAAGTGCCACCGTTTTCTTCGGCTTAGCGCTGAGAAACGGCTCCGAGCAGTCATCGAGAAGAAGTACAGCGTCAATTGCCTGGGCCACCATCATTCCACGGGATCTTGCCGCAGTGACGACCGATGCCAGTCGTGTGGCCAGGATCACCACACACTTCTCCATGTCCACGAGCGCTCAGCGTATCCAACGCTTTCCCGAGCAAAGGCTTCCTATATTCCTACAGCGTATCCTCGCTAGGGGGCCTCGAAGGCCTTCTTATATTTTTGCTGCGTATCCTCGCAAGGGGGGGAATGCTCACGCCAGAAGGGCGTTTATTTTCCGGAGGCAGTGTGATCCCGTACACTCGCTCTCTCTCTCCCTCTTCCACTGCACTTTCGTGCATAGAGCTGCTAATCCGCTCTCCCCAAGCTAGTTTTAAGCCTTCTTCTTTGTCAGTACTAATTTACGATTACCCAAATAAAGACGCACGTCGCGTGATACCCCGAAAGTTCTTCCGTGTTTTTCTTATCGAGTGCATTTCAGAATAAAGCCACCCCCCTCCGAATATTTGGTCCAACAGAGCCGGATAATTCTATCTCCAGCAGTTCCGGTGGCTTTAACACTAAATCCTAGTCCAATTGATCCGACACAACGGCAGCTTCCAATTCCGAATCCGATTTGTAGAATCATAGTGTCGCAATTAATTTATATTAATTTTCCGCGCATTCAACATTCAAAAAGTGTATGTTTAAATATATGCCATAAGCCACAGTGAAACTTATAATTTCGAAATTCTCTTCGTTCACTGTGTTCCGCTTGCATTTATTTACACTCTCCTATATACATACATACAATACAGTCCACTCCACTGATCTACGATCGCCACCAGCAATTTACACAAAATTAAATTAACATATACCTACTTACAAATATTTCGGGTATTTTAACACATAATTTAAATAATTTAATCCACAACTTAAAATAAATATACTTATATTAATTTATAAACTTTAAACTAAAGATACAGTCCACTGCTCTAAAGAATAAATATAAATATATCCCCAAAATCACGGCACAGAAACGCCGACTTAATTTGTGCATTCATTTATTTACTCCCCTGGTCTATCCTGTACAGGGCTAAATCGAAAGAAACATATATTTATTGTTCTTTTCTTTGCTCTATCCTGAGCTGAGGCGAACATATCTACATTACAATTACATACAGAATCGACTGCACGCGCGCATTATCTCCGAAAACAGTACCGCGACAAATACAGCAGCGGTCAACTAAATAAGTCCATATACATAACAATAACTTTAAAATTATTTTTCAAACCAATTCCAACTAACTAATTCAGTTAGAAATTTATTTGCGCTTCCATATCCGCATTAGTGTGACCGTATCTGTTTTCTGCTGAGTGAATATTATTCTATTAAAGTCGAACCTTCAGCATCAAAAAAAATAAAATTCATAAATAAAATTCCAAATATTTTTCGATTGGTTCCTAAATTTCATTTCAGCTTCGACACATACACTTCGATTTCACAGTTTGCAATCCGGCAGCACCCAGTCCATCCAAATACACTTGCCAAATCCATCTCGACCAAGTCACAGAGCTATGGAATAAGGTCAAAGAAGAATATGAAGCTTGTTCAGAGCTAATTTCAGGTGGCTTAGAGGGCGAGGCGGACACCTTACTCACTCTGAAGGCAAAATACGAGTATGCCTATTTTATTTACGGAAGGTGTGCCGCCCAGCTCATGGAACAGATCGATACGATCTCTTCTAACGCAGCTCCAGTCCAATCCCCTGCGCCCAAAATTCCTTTCCGTCTGGCTGTCGGCTTCCTCCGTGCGATACCGAAATTTTCTCGGGCGATTATATTCGCTGGCCGACTTTCCGAGACCTTTTCACAGCGGTCTATATAGACAATCCTGCGCTGACCCCTGTTGAAAAGTTGTTCTATCTAAATGCCAAGCTAGTGGTGAAGGTCATTCCATAGTTTCCAAGTCGCCACCCACCAACGATGGTTTCCGCTCAGCCTGGAAAAACCTATCTGAGCGTTTCGAAAACAAACGAGCGCTGGTGAACAGCCAACTTAAAAAATTGTTAAACATGCAGTCAGTTGCACACGAATCTTCGGCAGCCTTGAAGGAGCTGCAAAATACGATCCAAAACTGCCTCACACCTCTAAATTTGTCCGGCCTTCCTACGGATAATTGGGATTGTCTCCTGTTGTATGTGTGTTCCACGAAGCTTCCAAAACTGACGCTCTCATTATGGGAGCAATCTATCCCGAACAAGACCGACATTCCTACGTGGCTAGCACTTGACTCTTTCCTGACTGAGCGCCATAGAACTGTGGAGGCCATAGAGTTTATACATCCTACTACGTTGCGCCTCCATCCGTCCGAACCGACACCCTCCGACGTGTCGCCACGAATAGAACCATCCAGTGCGTTTATGTCCACGCTTGCTTCATATGACAACAGAGGATCGCACCGCTTACATCCGAAAAAAGCAGTTGTGCTTAAATTGCTTTGCAAGCAATCATCAAATTCGTAATTGCACAATTGCTTCACGTGTCACGGTCGGCATCACACTTTGTTGCATCCAAGCAACTGCTCCTCCAGTGAACCGCCTGCTCCTGATACTGCTTCTGCTCCGATCCAAAGGATTTCCTCGTTCTCCACACGAGTGACTACCGCTCCCGATTCCTCCAATTACTGGGTTCCATACGACGATGTGAAATGCAGACGTTCCCGAGGTATTTTATCCTACCCATGCCGAGTCTGCCAAGGGAACCATCCTCTTCGGAAGTGCCACCGTTTTCTTCGGCTTAGCGCTGAGAAACGGCTCCGAGCAGTCATCGAGAAGAAGTACAGCGTCAATTGCCTGGGCCACCATCATTCCACGGGATCTTGCCGCAGTGACGACCGATGCCAGTCGTGTGGCCAGGATCACCACACACTTCTCCATGTCCACGAGCGCTCAGCGTATCCAACGCTTTCCCGAGCAAAGGCTTCCTATATTCCTACAGCGTATCCTCGCTAGGGGGCCTCGAAGGCCTTCTTATATTTTTGCTGCGTATCCTCGCAAGGGGGGGAATGCTCACGCCAGAAGGGCGTTTATTTTCCGGAGGCAGTGTGATCCCGTACACTCGCTCTCTCTCTCCCTCTTCCACTGCACTTTCGCGCATAGAGCTGCTAATCCGCTCTCCCCAAGCTAGTTTTAAGCCTTCTTCTTTGTCAGTACTAATTTACGATTACCCAAATAAAGACGCACGTCGCGTGATACCCCGAAAGTTCTTCCGTGTTTTTCTTATCGAGTGCATTTCAGAATAAAGCCACCCCCTCCGAATTTTGCTAATTTATTTAGTTTGTTTTTACTTTTATTTAAAAAAAAAAGTTTAAAATATTGGCGCGAAAATAATAAAAGTTCCCAATATCGAATTCTGACTGCAAAATGTGGCATCACTGAACCCGAGTTCGAAATGTATGATATATCGATGTGGTAGCATCGAAAATGACGTCACGTTTTGTGTTTTTAAAAACCCCGAAAAATATTTGAGTTTAAGTGCTGTGGCACCGAGGAATCATTTTTCAGGGTTTTTTCAGCGGAAGTGGTTTCTGTGGCACCCCTGATAATAAGCATTTCCAGCGTTTTTTCCTGGTAATTCCATTCATTGCAAACATTTAACTTTTAACCTTTTCGAAGATTTTTTTTGTTTTTACAAGATGTCAGGTACATAGTAGTAAAAGAAAGATAAACGTTTTTTTACCTGTCATAAGTTGTTGCATCTACCTGTCGCTCTTAATATTTTTCATATTGCAGAAATCATGTCAGTGGTCCAGAAGCGACCTTTTTCAGTATGGCATGCTGCTTTTAGGCTATGTAAAGGAGGGCTAATTATCAGAATCTGATTGGAGCAGTGACTCCGAATAATTTTTGTTATACTTAAATGGAAATAAGAAGCAAACAAAGAAAAACAATTTTTTTTAAATTAAAAAACTAAAAAAATTAAGTTAAAAAAAATAATTTTTTGTATGGTTTTGGAAGTCATTATTGCGATACTACAAATTTTTTTTTTTAATCTTTTATTTTTTGAGTTATTAATTTTCTTTCGCTAGATTGGCCAAATTGCCCTCTGTGCGGCGAGTGCCTTTTTTCGAAAGTAGTCGCACGGGGCCAAATCTGTAGAATATGGTGGATGAGGCAGCAGTTCTTAGCCTAATTCGACTAATTTGGCGTTGGCGACGGCGGAATTGTGAGCCGGTGCGTTATAATGATGGAAGAGCACTTTTCTTTGCCAAGAGGGGCCGTTTTTTCTTTAATTCGGCGTCGAATCGGAATCTAATAATTCGGCGTAGTACTGCCCTGTGATCGTTAAGCCCATATCCAGGTAGTCGATATGGGTCATACCTTTTGAATCCCAAAAACCGTTGGCCATCACCTTTCCGGCCGATGGGACAGTCTTCTTCGAAGCACGTTCGCCGGGTAAAGTCTACTGTTTCGACTGATCCTTGGTCTTTGGTGTGTACGAGTGGATATATAATATATATAAACTCCTTCGGATTGCGTTTAAACAGCGTCAAACACTGCTCTGAAGTGGTCTCACGGTTGCGCTTGCTGTCCGGAGTGAGCAAACGCGGCACCCATCGCGACAGCTTTCTCATGTCCAAAATATCATGCAGGATATGATCCACGCGATCTTTTGAAATGCCTACTGTCTCAGCTATCTCTCGCACCTTCAATCGGCGGTCTGCCAATACGACAATTACGTTATCCTTCGTGGTAGATATTGCTCTTTTTCCATTTTTCTAAAATCCGCGGACACTTCCGTTTTCACACGCGGTTAAAATAAAACTATGAGTCCGATTCGGCTGAATTTTCGACAGTAGCCGTCTACGATAATATACTACACGATAATAACTTACTCTTGAGATACTGGCGCCATCAGGCGGTGAGGCTAAGTACTTATCGCACTCCTTAGTGCCACTGTAGAACGTCTTTTGAATTGCATAAACTCTTTAGAGTACTATGTGCAAACAATCTGGCAGCACACCAGTAATCACTTCCTCGTATTCCCTTTCTGTACTTTCATTTATCACGCCTCCTAACACATGAGCAAGAGCATGCTTGGGCCACTTGAATGTACTGATCTTAGTGCATCAACGTTTACGAAAAAAAAGACACGTGAATGTGTCATTATTTAGGTTTTTCTCTCACTCTTTTCTGGCCTGGTCGTCAGCTTTTCCGTTTTCGAGGATGTCGTTGTGGCCTCTAGTGTAGAGTATACGAGAGATTTAATGACCGTCTGGCTGTCTGAGTATATCTTTATATCGGGTTCATAGTCATAGCAAGTCATAGCACAAGTCATAGCACGCCCAATCGAAGGGAAGAATTTTATCAATATTAGCTTGGGTTATTCCAAAATGGAAGAGTGGAGGAACTTCGTAGCAAACACTTCCTCACTCAAGGTGACCATGAAGTGCCGATCAAGAACCGAATCCGAGAGCTAGAAGACTTTTATCCTGAGGCCCCTAGCCTCTTTTTCAAAATATCGAAACATGATTTGTAGGCACAGCCTGGGATAAATGCGGTGTTTTATTGTTTTTAAAGTTTTTTTTTTTTTTTAATGCATTATTTTAACAAGCTGAGCAGTGTATCGTTTCATAGCCAAAGTATCGGTCAAAAGGGCCGATGTTTAGGTCACGTGGTATATCTCTGACACTCGCTAAGTACCAGTCGTAGTCTTGGATTTTCGATAGAAGACATTTACCGTAAGCCTTTTTTAAGATTCGCAACGATTCAGCACACAAAATTTGGTTCAAAACATACAAATTCTTGTTTCAATGTTTTTCACCAATGTAATCGCAAAACACAACTGAGATCGATTGATTTCAACAGCTGCTGAAAAGAAACTTGCATATTTTTGGCATGATAAGCGAGAAGCGAAGCGAAGCGAGAAGCTATGAGCAAAGCGAGAAGCTATGAGCAAAGCGATTTTATGTCAGAGTGAAAGCGAAGCAGAATGTCAAAAATCAAAACAAAAACCGTGCGAGCATTGAAAATGAAAAGTAAACAAAGCACAGAATGTCAAAAAACAAAACAAAAATCGTACGTTCTGAGCGAGTTGAAGCGATAAAGCAGGTTGGAAACTGCTCGCACGCTTTGCTCTCGCTTTATCGCTTGAACTTGAAGACACGATCAGGACACGCTACCAAAATTCGGAGAGACTTGTAAGGTTTAACCTAATGCAACGAGCGAAGTCTTCTCCTTGAGCGACTGTACCACAACCTACTTCCGGACAGTCATCTGTTCGTCGACACGAGTTCGCTACACTTACTACGTTTATTCTACTACGTTTCTCTTGGTTAATAGGAAGCGCAGAGTACTAAAAATCCACCAGGCATCAACTTACCCAGCCACGTGTTTCGGAGAAATATCGTAGAAGGGGCTCAGACTGTTGGCCAAGGATAGTTACCTTCCTATCTTGTATTTGTTTAAGAAATAAAACATATTTTATAATGTTTATAATTTTACAACCATATAATTTTATTTTTATTGCATGATTAATTTTAGCTGCATTTTTTACAAATATTTTTATTCAATCATATTAAATAAATAATAATAATAATAGAATTGCTTAAGATATTAATAGTATATAATAATTTTAAATTACTTATAGGCTAATTTAAGATTTAATCACTGCGAAGACTTTCGGTTGATAGATTGTGTATAAGCCCCTGGGGCCCAACCTTCAGCACAGGTATCTGTAACAGATCAAAAATAAAAATATAAGTTTATCTAAGTTTATGGTTCATAATATAACATTAAATAAAATAATAATATATAACATAGTTAAATGTACTTATTATTTACCTAGGACTCGAACATACCACCATCCGGCACAGCCCACTTTCAGTAGTTCAATGGTATCACCTTCACGCAACGAAACCTCTGAATGTCCGATAGCTGTATAATCTGCAAGTGCTATGAATTTACTGCCCTGTTTTTAAAAGAATAAAAAGATTAGTATCATATAGATTTATACGTAATAATAATAATAATAATTCTAAAAGCCACAAACACGACCTTTTCACACTTTAACAAAAACACTACTTCCCCTATAACCTGTCAGCAACTGTTCCACTCTCTTAAAAACTCCCTGCATAACCCCAATTCCGATACACAGATCGATCTAAAGCCCATGATTCAGTCACCTATAGCATTACCACTAATGTAATAAAAACAGGTATTTTATCCCCGCACTCCTCTGTGCTATCAAGTAAAATAATAGCTATTCACGAAGCCGTTAAAACCTGCTCCAAATCAACAGGCAAATATGCTATATGCACGTTTCCCTATCCTCCATTAAATCAATAACAAACCCTAATAACCACTCATTCTACCCCACTTCAATAAGGAACATCATTTCTAATCACTTCCCTTAAATATAACTAATTTCGATCCCGAGCCACTTCGGTTCACTATGGTTCAAACAAATCACACAAAACACCCCACCAAACTTCTCATTTAAAAGCACAAGTCTAACAAGACAAAAACAAATTATTATTAACAGGATACGCCTAGGACACACACAAATAACAAATGCACATTACATGAACAGATCACTTCAAAACACCTGCCCTTTTTGCAACAATACACCGATAGATATCCGACACCTACTTATGGAATGCACTTCACTTTCCAAAAACAGATCCTTTTACTTCTCCAACGTTAACTCAATCCAACTCCTATCCAATCCAACAAATGCAAATTCCAACATAATTCCTTCATTCCTGCACAGAACCAATCTAACACATAAAATTTAGCTCTAAGCTCACAATATAATCATATGAATATACTAGAAGAAAAATTGTAAACACTATACATAAAATACATATAGTCAAATCGGCCGTCAGCCAACAGGTGTGCAAGAGGAATCACGTGTAACTACTCTGGCCGTATGCGCCGTATCTGCAAACAAGTGCAGACTATACTATCCACGCGATTGTGCCTGGAAGCAGACTCTTGTTCTAGTCATTTCTCGACCAAGGGTTCTGACTAATGGTAGTCGGGCTAAGAGTAGATAACTCATTATAAAATTCCCCAATCCAAGGTGGAAGAGGATGTGCCGAGGGATTCATGACCGAGGGGACGCTCGGTCGCTAGTATGCGGACTCTGGATTCCTGTCCTCCTCCAGTTTCAATTGTGGACTTCCCGCGGCTGACCTTCTACTCCTACTACGCATACTCGTGGGATTTATTTATGGATGATTCTATTTAGATGTAGTCAATACAGGATGCAAACCCATCCTAACTTTGGGAGGAGTTCTTGGATCTCACCCTGTCTAGTAATTTGTTATCCGATTGTATAACGAATTCGAGGATTACCGATGAGGCCACGCTATCAGATCACCAGCACATCCGGTTTGACTTACCTGGCCAAACGGAACTCCATTTTTTTGCTATACAATCGGAAGAAAACCAATTGGAATATGTTCACAGCCTCTGTGGCTATGAAAGCTGACCAACTCATCACCAACTTTGCGTCCGTGAGTGACATAAAGATGGCTGCTGACCAGCTTCATGATGTGCTAATCACTTCTTTTCAAGATAGCACAGTTCTAAAGCGTCACCGTCTGGTACTAAAGAACTAGTGAGACGGTTCTGAGGTGGGCTAAAGCCACCGGACGGGTCGCAGGTTGCGAATAGCCCAAGGCCTCCTGTGGAGCTGCGAATAGCGACTTGTCGTCAATAAGCAGTCCCGGACAACATCCGGTACCACACCGTTTTTAATACCGATAAGGCGCTTGTCTGACCGTCTTTAATACATAGCCGTACACACTCCATAGTTCTTTCACGTGTTATGCGTTCCGTGCCCATTGGCTGGTTTGCAGTCAGGGGTATTTGGACGGAGCTTAACCGATACCTGGCCTTCTTGGCGAATACCTACCTTCCCCTACACTCGTGGGAAACTTAATACGCGGGACTTAACCGCAACCCAGCTAGGAGAGCGGATAGAGGAGGGGGCTTTGGACGACGGTGGCACGCTGTCGCCGCGCAAGGGCTTGGCCCCTCACCCGGCGAGGGCTGCAAAGCCGAAGCCGACGCAGAGCGCCTCGAAAGGTGTAGAGACTTTCAAGTCTCAAGTGGCCGGCAGTGTGGCCACCAAACGAACGGACGGCAGGAGGTGGGTTGCAGTGCATGGCACTGCTCCGGCGGCTGTCCTGCAGACAAGCGTAGCCAGCAGGAGGGACGCCGCAACACCCTCTTCCGCAAGGTAGAGGCAGCAGCCAAAGAAGCAGCCTATTCCGACGGCAGGTCAGCCCGGAGGAGCCTGAGATCCTCTAAGGCAAGGCCTCAGTAGAGCCGAACGTAAGTAGTACCTCCGGTAGCTCGAGCGTGGCTTGAAGCCGGAAGAGGCTCGCAGGAGAGCGCTGAAGCACCGTGCGCCGAACGGCTAGGCCGTTTCAGGAGCGAATATATTTCCAGTAGAGAGAGTCGGCGGCCAGGCCGTTGCGGGGAGGAAAAGGCAGCTGCACCATACTTCGCCGCCTGATCTCCCTAAGAATGAGTCCAAGAAGACGAAAAGAAAGTACACCGCAGCGCTGCAGGGCTCAAGGACCTCGGAAGTCGCGAAGCGTGCAAAGCCGGCCTCGTACACCAGTGCTGCCAAGGGCACGAACTTAGCCATACGGGCGCGGGACTACCTAAAGAGGCTCCTGACAAAGGAGGAGCTGACGGCGGTGGAGCAGGTCCTCGTCGAAGAGATAAGGAAGGGCTGAACCGCAGCTCTTAACTTCAATGGCATCTAGTTCCGTGACGGTCTAGTCCTAGTGGACTGCATGGACAGCGATGCCAGGAAGTGGTTGGTCCCCAGCAAGGTGGGTGTGCAGCTCAGCACCTGCCAGCAGGATGACCTACCGTTGACTAACGTCGTCACATTATACCTGCCACGCACCGCAGGGGAGACGATGGAGAGACCTCTCCTGATCAATGAGCAGAACAAGGGCCTGCTCACCGAGACCTGGCGTGTCATCCGGCACCTGGAGTCGAAGGGCGACAAGGTGCTGATGTTCGGCCTGGATGAGGAGGCGCTTACACTCCTCAAGAAGCGAGATATGCTGGTGAGCTATCGATTCGGCCAGCTAAAATGTGCCCTGCAGAAAAAGCAGGAGTCTGCGGAGGCGGAGGTGTCCACGGAGGCAAACGCCGACGATGTGCCTGGCACATCAACGACTGCAGCCAAGGTGGCTCCCTCCGTCCCCTCGGACGAGGCAGCGGAGGCCAAGGACTTAGCTGCAGTGGAGGCGGAGTTGGACTCGGTCTCTCTAGAGGGGCTGGACCTAACGCGCCTGCACATGGGCGGCGTAGGGGAGCCAACCAGCGACAACGAGCCATCCGATGATGAGCGGACACCCACCGAGATGCAATTAGTGGCCTTTCTGACGCTCTCGGAGGGTGAAGAAGAGCTCTATAAATGGTGGTCACCAGCGTGACACAGATCAACCTGCATCACGCCACGGCAGCTTCGGCTGTCATCGGCAGGTTGGTCTTCAGGTCTGACCTGGGGCTGGTGAATATCCAGGAGCCTTGGGTCGTCAGAGGCAGGATCTGCGGCCTAAGTAAAGTGAGTCTTCAAACTATTGCAGACTTAAGGGAGGCATCACCGAGAGCTTGTATCTTGGTGCGAAAGGACATTAGCTTTCTTTGTCTCTCTCAATTTCTCAACAGAGATATATTAGCGATGATGATCACTAGCGAGCACGGGAGCATTGTGGTGGCGTCGGCATACTTCCCAGGAGACGTGTCGGATGTCCCCCACCAGAGGTTTAGGATCTGGTGCAACATTTCAGCAGCAAAAGCCTACCCCTACTGCTAGGGTGTGATGCCATTGCGCACAGTGTTGCATGGGGCAGCACGGACAACAACAGCAGAGGTGAGTGTTTACTAGATTATCTTGTATCAAGGGATCTTACAGTTTTTAATGTGGGTGCTGAACACACATTCATTACCAAGACCAGGGCTAAAGTACCTGACTTCACTTTCGGCAATGGTTGATTCTCAACTGGAAGGTCTCCTTAGAACCGTCAATGTTGGATCACAGGATCATCCTGTTCGACATTCATAGCAACCTTAGCTTAAGCAGGGGTATCAGGAATCCACGACGGATTGACTGGCCAGCCTATCAGTCCTGTCTGGGGTTAAATCTGAGCAGGCTGAACCGGAGTAGGAGAGTATACTTTCCGGAAGATCTTGAGCAACTCTCAAAAGAAGTAGGTGAGACAATCTAGGAGGCATATCATGCAAGCTATCCCGAAAAATCCATAGAGTCCAGCAGGGACATTTCCTGGTGGAATAAGAAACTAGGGCTACTTCGTGCAAAAGTCAGAAAGCTGTTTAACCCAGCTAAAAAGGTCAGCGCCAATTGGGAACAATACACAATACACAAAAGCTAACAGAATATAACGAAAAAATCCGGTATAGTAAGCGTGCTCACTTTCGGAAATTTTGTTCCACCATAGAGCGAGCCGCACCTGCGGCTAGAGTGTTTAAGGCAATCTCAAAAGGCGAAGTACTTTCTGAACTTTGTCTGAAGAGCAGACAGCGGAACTTCTCCTGCAAACTCACTACCAGAACCATCTCCAATGTAGACAACAATTACAAAAGGATCCCCAACGGTAGACCCAACTGGAGCCTGGCTGCAGCGATCGTAACTGAACAGAAGATTAAGTGGGCGTTAAGTACACTCAGCCCCTACAAGGCTCCGGGGGTGGATGGAATCATACCCATCCATCTTCAGAAGGGTGTTGAACAGCTAATGCTGTTCCCTATAAGTATTTTCAGGGGAAGCCTAGTCATGGGTTACATTCCTAGGGCATGGAGAACGGCTACGGTGATCTTTATCCCGAAGGTTGGGAAGAAAAACCCCTTCCATCCCAAATCCCTCAGGCCGATCAGCCTAATCTTCTTCCTGCTGAAAACCCATGAAAAGATTGTGGACAACCACATTAGAAACTCGCACTTAGTGCGAAGTCCCCTGCATGGATATCAGCATGCCTATAGAGAAGGAAAGTCTACTGATTCGGCTCTCCTGAGCCTAGTTGATAGTCTCCAGGTAGCTCTTTGTGCCTTCATGGACATAGAGGGTGCTTTTGATAACACGGCTCATGATGTTGTGGTAAGAGCACTCTGTAGAAGGGGAGTAGAGACGAGTCGCACGACCTGGCTGGGCAAACTCCTTGATCGCAAAATAGCAGAAGTCACTGTCAATAGTGTGGCTCTTAGAGCTCAAACCACCAGAGGCTGTCCGCAGGGAGGTGTCTTATCACCACGACTCTGGAGCCTCGTGGTGGACCAGCTGTTAGTTAAACTTACAGCAAATGGGTTTGAATGTCAAGGCTATGCCGATGACATCACTCTAATCTGTAAAGGCAATTTGAGAGCACATTGTGCGACAGGATCACACTGGGCCTAAGACTTAGCTTAGACTGGTGCAGAGACGTTGGTCTGAATATCAATCCACCGAAAACCACAGTTGTCGCCTTTACCAATCGCTACAAGCAGAAATCCATTCGGCCCATAGCCATTGGGGGCACAGAAATACCGATCTCCACTGAAGTCAAATATCTGGGAGTCATCCTAGATAAACGATTAATGTGGAGACAACATGCGGAACAGGCTGTTCGCAAGGCCACGATGGCCTTAATAAGCTGTAGATCTCTTGCAGGGAAAAATTGGGGAGTATCTCCTAAGATCCTACTGTGGATGTACGTTGCTATGGTGAGGCCCATAGTCAGCTACGGGGCTGCGGTTTGGCCGAATCGCGATGACCTTGATGTCACTAGAAGGTAACTGGGCAAACTCCAGAGACTTGACTGAACCTGCATCTCGGGCGCCATCCACTGCTCTGGATGTGCTTCCACCACTGCACTTGCATATCAAGCACAGTGCGCGCAGATTTACCATGAGGATAACAGGGGTAAGGCCAGCTGACTCGGCTGCGACTGCAACTGATCTGTTATTAGAATATCCGCAGGATGTTCAATTGGCCAAGTCTAGCTTTGATAAGCTCTTCCAATCGGAGCTTAGCAACAAGTCGGTGTGCACCAATATGTCTACCACCTACGATGTGAAACCACATGCTATTAGATGGTACACTGACGGCTCACTAACAGAGGATGGTGCGGGTGCGGGTGTTTGCGGACCCCGACTCAAATATCACGAACCTCTAGGGAAATTCGCCAGTATCTTTCAAGCGGAAGTACACGCGATAGAGAGATGTGCCTCGTTCAATATTGAGTGGGGTTATAATCGGCGAGACTTAGCCATTTCCTCAGATATTCAGGCAGCAATCAGAGGACTCTGTGCACATAAAATTGTTTCCAGACTAGTATGGTAATGTATAGGAACAGTCAATGAGTTGGGTGTGAACAATAAAACTAACCATATACTGGGTACCAGGGCATGCGGGGAACCCGGCAATGAAGTGGCCGACATAATGGTTAGCAAAGGGGCGAGTGCAAAGGATCTCTTTGAACAGTCACGGGTTTCCTGACCGGGCACTGCAGACTGCGCAAGCATCTGAAAAATCTCAAGATAGGAGAGGACAGTCTTTGCAGACTTTGTCTGGAAGGAGACGAGACTTCGGAACACCTACTTGAGGAGTGCCCGGCTATCAGTCGGTTGAGGTTGGCCCACTTGGGGCCATCATCACCACGCAGGAGATGAGGGCTCTTCGACCAGGTGAAATCATCGCATTCTTGCGATCGATTGAACTGCTCGAAGAGCTATAGCCCATACACTAGGACGAAGGCACAATAGACCCTAGTGGTCACAGTGCACAAACCTCTTTAAATATTATTATTATTAAGCGTAAGCGGGTGATTCGCGAGGTTCCATGGTGGAGCCATAGACTTGCAGGTCAAAGACAGGAAGAAGAATCGGGACTCCTGGCACACTTATAGGAGTGCTCTCACGGAGTATAAAAAGAATATTAGAAGAGCTAAGCAGGAGAACTGGCACAACTACTGCGAAAGAGTGCTGGCAGTACCAGAAGGAGCTAGACTGCAAAAGGTCTTTGCTAAGGGTTCAACAAATGAGGTGGGGCTTCTAAGAAGAACAGATGGTTGTTTCACCCAAGACCGCAAGGAAACGGTAGAGCTTTTGCTTAAGGTGCATTTCCCAGGGTCTCGGATAAACGCGCACGGCGAACCAAATGGGTTCACCACTCCACCGAACAGGCGCGACAACAGCCTGTCCGGTAATATCTTCGATCCTGATAAGGCCAGGTGGGCAGTCAAATCTTTTAGTCCTTTCAAAGCCCCGGGGGGTGATCAGATTTTTCCAGCCTTGCTACAACATAGCATTGAGATAATTATCTTCCCAATTGTCGGTCTGCTTAGAGCCAGCTTTGCATGGGGATATATACCACAACTTTGGAGGAGAGTCAACGTGGTATTTATTCCTAAACAAGGCATACAGACTGATAAGTCTTTCGTCTTCTTTCTCAAGACTGCGGAGCGGCTAGTGGATCTGCATGTAAGGTGCACTCTCCAGTCCACCAAGCCGCTTCACAAAACCTAATTCGCCACATCAAAGGCGGATCGACAGAGGTCGCTCTTCACCACTTAGTCAGCAAGATCGAGAAATCCTTCAAATCTAAGCAAATTGCTTTGTGCTCCTTCCTGGACGTAGAAGGTGCTTTCGACAATACTGGCTATCAGTCAATCTCCAGAGCTCTATCTCATAGGAACATTGATGCAGCTACCGTAGCCTGGATAGAAGCTATGCTACGGCAACGTGAAATATCTTCCACGTTAGACGCGACAACGGTCCATATTAACGCGGCTAGAGGGTGTCCACAAGACGGAGTGTTGTCTCCCCTATTATGGTCACTTGTAGTAGACGAACTCCAAGAAAAACTACACAACCTGGGAATCGATGCCATTGGAAGTTCGGCAACACTGTCACCGAATTGATGCAAAGGGCACTCAATTTGGTTCTCGACTGGTGCACAAACGTGGGTCTCAACATCAATCCGCACAAGGCGGAATAGATCTCATGATCACGAAGCTCTATTTTGGGGCCTGGGATAATGAGAATCCCTGTAGTTACCCCAGGGGCCTGCAGTGATTCACCTATGGGTCCAAAACTGAACTGGGTATTGGGTGCGCGGATCGTTGGACCTCACACCAGAGTCTCGATTTGCCCAGTGCCTTTCAATCAGAGATTCATGCCACTGAGGCCTGCTCTGAACTCATCCTGAACAAGAGGATGAGAGAAGCTTAACATATTCTTTACATGGCCCGGAGCTCTTTTGTGGCTTTGGGTGGGCCGCTTCCAAAGATAAGGTAGAAAGTTGGGTTAAAGGAGTGAAATCCAGGATTTGGATTTCCCGTTCAGGATGTCGTCAAGCTAAAGAGCAGATACATCCGCTAATAGGAAAGAACACTGTTGGGTGTTCCAGGATGTACCTTCGAGGTAGTCGCCTCACCGGCCACCATGTCGTAAAATACCATAAAAAGCATCTGTCTCCCGACACGCAGCGTAGGCTCTGTAAAGAAGACGATGAGACTACCAAACACGTTCTTTGTGAATGTCCAGCCATTATTTGGTCTAGAAGGAGGCACCTGCATAGCGAGCTCTTGACAGCTATGCAGATCAGGAAAGCCTCGACGGGAGATTTGCTAGCTTTAATAAGGAAGGTTGAGCAAGTCTTGTCTTAATAGGAAGTCACATAGGCACAAAGCGGTCCTTATAAAAGAATATAAAATAATATTGTTAAAAAGTCTTACACGGAACGCGTTATTTGGTTTTGAGTTTTGTTTTGATAAAAAAAAGAAATAAAAATCATGAATAATAATTATTTTTGAAAGTTTTTTATTTTCATCAAAAATAATTTTTATTTATAATGTATTTTTTTTTTACTCAAATGTAATGATTATCTTTGATTAACTTGAAAAAAATTATAAATGTACCTGATTTGTATTTTTGAAAAATAAAAATAATCATTATTTTCGGTCCTGGAAGGCCACAGCAGCCAATGCTCATTATCATTAGTTAGCTGTTTGTTTTAACAAGCTGCTAGAATTATTTAAAAAAAAAAATAAATACGTGATATACATATTTATATTTAAATCAGCTTTCATGTTTGAAAGAAATTGTACAAAAATAATAAATTCCCTTAGGCGTCGCAAATGAATAATTGGAAATTAAGGACAGGGAAATATGACAACGGACACTTGCAAATCCATGCGTAATTTAAAACAAGCAATAGACTCTGTGAGCTAAAAACAGACACACAGAAGCATCCATAGCATAAAATCTGAGCCGAAATACATCTAAAATATATAGAGTAAATATTCAACATTAAAAAATCATAAAATAGATTTTTTGAAAGCAACAAAACTTCATATAAAAACAAGAAAAGAAGCTAACTTCGGCACCACGAAGTTTGTATACCATTGCAATGCATTGCCGCTTACAATCATTATAATTTAATCCAATTTAATGAATTGAAAAGAAAAACTAACAGAATTAATCAGGCATGCTCCGGTATTCGTAATTTTTTTCCCGATTTCGATTTGGCCAAAATCTTACGATTTCGATTTTAGGTGCTCCGGTTTTCGTAAAATTTTTGCTATCGTCGGTAAACAGCTGTTTGAGGTCAACAGTAAACAGCTGTTTAAGCTGATTTTCACACAAAAGGGCTGCCACATTTTTCACAGTCTTAATTCCGATGTTTTCAATAACTTTTTTACTGTATTCTCACCATAAAAGTAATTAAACTAAATAGCAATATTTATAAAGAACTGGCTGTTTCATTCCACCAAAAGTATGGCAACCTTGGCGATAACTTTCGACCTAGTACTTTTTTACATTTGGCCAAATCGAGATTGCTTGTTGTCGACGGCAAAATTTGGCTTGTCAAATTTGAGGTGGGGTCAGAAATAAATTTTTTATAAAATAACTACGTGCGAGAATGATCTTGTGGTGGTGTGGCATGCCGAAGTTAGCTTCCTTTCTTGTTTAATTTTAAATTTGTTTAGAATTTTAAGGTAGAAATGAGGCTTTGTTTAGTGTATTTTAATTCGAAGTCCTAAAATATATTCTAATCTTAAAATATATTTTTTTATAGTTAAATTAATAGTTACAGTTTCGACTGTTATCAATTTTTGTTTTAATTTCTTTTCTTACTTTAAAAATGTTATTAACGAAACTTAAGAAAAGGAGTTTAAAATTTAAAATTTGTTTTATGAAACCAGGCCCGTAGCTGTGTACGGGCAAGTACGGGCGTTGCCCGTACTGTCGACTTGTTTGCCCGTACAGCCCGTCTAAGAAAAACCGAAAAAATGGATATCTAGAAAAATATCAAGCACTGAAGTTTTTTAAAATGTTTCGCGCCACATTGTCGGTGTTAGCGATATTGGTAACGATGGCACTCGTGTTTATCGATACTTTTCTGAGATCGAGTTATTTTAGTATTTGATTTTTATCGATATGAAATTTCGATATCATAAACGTTTACACACCTAACCTTACAGTAAAGTTGTTTTAGATCCCAGAAGCGGATAAGAAAATGAACAATTTATGTGATATAGTCTTTCTACATATCGAAAAAGAAAGGCCGTAGTTCCAGTTGATCGCCGATTCTTTTGCGTGTGATGTGGAAATGCAAAGTCACTTCTTCGATTTTCTGCCTAGGTGTCTGAAATATTCATCCTTTCGATTCATCATGGACATAAGGAATTATTTTGGTCAAAAACGGCCCCGTCTGGAAGAAACTTCCAACGTACCTTCGACTTCTTCATCCACATGTACTACCGATTCTCAAGTTTGTTCCGAATCTGAATCAAAATCAGTGAACGATTTATCAACATCAACACTTTCAATGAATGGACCACAGGATTTACCCAAAACAGGAGAACCTATCAGACAAACATTTTTGAAGCAGTACCCTAAAAGTAATGATCGTTCTTTCCGAGCATCAAAAGATGCTGCTTATTGTTATGCGTATATGCAATTTAAACCGGCATTTATTGCGCATATATAATCCTGCCCGTCCTTCATTACTTTGTGCCTGTACTACCAGTTAGGTCTAGCTACGGGCCTGTATGAAACTGAAATATTGTGTTATGGTTTTATGCAAAAAGTCACGTGACACAAGGGTTAATGTTCGAGAAACATTTGTCCGCAGCCCAACCTCTGTCTACGAAAAAACCCGAGCGCTGAGCTCTGAATATTGTAATAGACCTCATGGAGAACGTCGACATGGTTGATGTGAACAAGAAATGCGTTTTGTCTTTCGACAAGATGAATATTATTTCTGGCTTCGAATATGACAGTTCAGCTGATGTTGTATATCAGCAAAGTAATTACGTCCAATTGGCCGTGGTTCGTGGCTTAACAAAATCTTGGAAACGGCCAGTCTTCTTAGATATTGACACCCAAATGGGCGTGGATATCGTGTATACTATCATTAATAAGTTGTACAAAAGAGTTTATCTACTAGTAGCCATTGTCTCTGATTTGGGCCCTGGAAATCAAAAATTATAGCGACAGCTCGGCATATCGGAGAGAAGTAATAACACAAGTAAAAATAATACAATAGGAATTAATAAGATTGTTTTTTCTTAAGGAAAAACATGGTTTAGCTATCCAGCAGATAATAACCTAAACATATACGTGTTTGAGGACAAACCACACTTTATAAAGTGAGTCCGCATTATATCGACATTCATTAGGTACATAGTTCAACTCCCGCACAGAGCGGACGTGGTCTCGCGTGAGCTCCGGGAAAAAATTAAAAAAAAGTGGATGAAATAGTGAAAACTTTAAGAATATTATACTGGAGAACAGTGCGAAAACACGCTAACTAATCAAAAACAAAGAAAAATAAAATCATAACTAGTGTTAATTAACCCAAGTGCTTATTTAATATAAACTAATAAGTGCCACGCATAATAAGCTCGAAAAATGAGCAGCGATCAAAAGAATTAGCGTAGAAGCTCCGTAAACCCAAGAAACGCCTGTTACTCTTATTTGTCAACTCGCGATATCGATGAAAATAAGAAGTCGAAAAAATGCAACTCGGCTCTACTGACCGTCGACAGCAAAGGAGCCAGCTCTTGCTCACCCTCTCTGCTCATCCCAACTCCTGCACCATGGAGCTACCAATGTCAAACACCACCACCGCCGGCTTCGATGGAAGAAGCTCCAACAACTAACAGTGCTACAATTTATGCAGTCGCAGCAAAAGCACCACCAACTAAATCAACTACCAATATTGCGAATTCAGTGCCAACGGCTGCAGAGCAAAATACAAAGGCAAAAAAACCGTAAGCTTCCATAAGCAACAAGCGGTTCCGGCTTAACAGACCGGTATGGATCGCTACATCCAGATTAAGCATAAGCTTAGTCCACTGAACACGGTTGGTAATAAACCAAAGATCAACCGTACCAACAATAGCAACGAGCAAATTAGGAGTTGCAACGAAAACCGATTCTCCATCTTAAAAGAGGCGGGGAACAACCAGGCTAAGCAGGGGCAGGAGACCCAAAAGAAACCAAAGCTCCCACCTACATATCTATATTAGAGGGAAAAGCTCAAACGCCCTGGTCAACAAAATTGTTGCGGTGGTCGGGGACGATAATTTCCATGTTGTTCCGCTTATTAAAGGGAACATCCACAAAACCAAAGTTCAAACGAAGTCCTAAGAACACTTCCGAGCTGTGTCTAATTACCTGGAGAAAGCAAAAAAGAACTTCTACCCCTACAACTAAATAGTAGCAAGGGACTGCAAGGTGTACTAAAAGGAATAGAACCTGACGTCGCCCCCTCTGTGATTTAAGAAGCCCTTAAGGCCAAGGGCTTCTGTGCCAAAAATGTTAGCAACATTATTAACAGAAACAAAAAGCCGCAACCACTCCTCAAGGTCGAGCTCGAACCTAAAAGAAAAGCCTTAAAGAAAAATGAAGTTCACCAATTCTACAAGCTGCAGCTCTTACTGCATCGAAGGATCACCGTGGAAAAACCAAACACAAACGCAACGGCCCTGTACAATGCACAAACTGCCAGGAGTATGGACACACCAGTCTGCGGAGACTTCCATAACTCCGTAATCTGCCCCACAAAAGAAAAAATGTGGCAAATGTGGAGGAAACCATACGGCAAACTACAGACGCTGTGCGGTCTAAAAGGAGATGAAGAGTCGCATGCGACGAGCTACAACAACATCCGCAAAATGCGTATTACAACTCAAAAACTACGCCAGACGGATTTTGCGGCAGCCAGATCATCATTTGGACAGCTAAATACAACTAAGGAAATCTCCTACGCCGAAGCACTAAGAACAGGCATGGAAAATCCACTCCTTCTCAGCAGGTTCCAGGGCAGCCGCAAAGCAAAGTGGAATCTATGATGTTTACCATGCAACAAAATATGAAGGAACTCATGTCATTTTTCAGAACCAGAACATGGTAATTCAGTTGCTTGTAGCACAACAGTCAAAATAATAAATGTCTAACCTACGTATATCCATGTGGAATGCCAACGGCATTTCACGGCATAAACTTGAAATAACTCAATTCCTAAACGTAAATCACATCGACGCCATGCTGCTGGTTAAAACACACCTCACAGGGAGATATAACTTCCATATAAGAGGCTATACCTTCTACCGCACAGATCATCCGGATGGCAAGGCCCACGGCGTTACCGGTATCTTAATTAGAGAACGCATCAAATACCACTTTCACCAAAGGTTTGCAACAAATTACTTGCAAGCCACGTCCATAAAAGTGCAATCAGATAACGGCAACCTTTGCATTGCAGCTGTCTACTGCCCACCTCGATTTACTATCTCTGAAGGTCAATTCATGGACTTCTACAACACTCTGGGGGATCGCTTCATAGCTGCAGGAGACTGCAACGCCAAACACACGCACTGGGGATCACGCCTCGTGACTCCCAACGGAAGGCAGCTGTATAATGCACTTATAAAAGAGAGCAATAAATTGGACTATGTTTCTCCTGGTAGCCCCACATATTGGCCTGGAGACCCAAGAAAGATCCCAGATCTAATTGATTTCGCGGTGACAAAAAACATCCCACGCGATCTAAGAAGCGCCTTAGCCCTACCGGAGCTCTCATCTGACCACTCGCCTTTGTTGATAACCCTTCTTCAAAGCCCAGAAATTACGGACCACCCCAACAGGCTGACGTCGCACAACACTAACTGGATGAAATACATAAAGTATGTGTGTTCCCATATTGAGCTAACTCCTCAACTAAATATCGAAGCGGACATCGACTGCTCTACCACTACTCTGGAAGAGGTAGTCGTCACAGCAGCCAGGATCTCAACACCTAAACGGAAGCATGTGGAAATTAAGAAGTTCAAAACCAACCTGCAAATTGAACGGCTGGTTCTGGAAAAGAGGCGTCTGCGACGAGCGTGGCAAATCAGCAGATCGCCATGGTCAAAGCAACGTCTTAGCAAAGCCACCCGCAAATTAAACCGGGCTCTAAAGCAAGATGCTGAAAATGAACAACTAAAATATATTGAAAAACTCTCGCCAACTAGTACAAAGCATCCCTTATGGAGGGCTCACCCAAATCTAGGCTCTCTGATTGAAACCGTCACCCGTATAAGGAATTCCTCAGGGTGCTGGGAACTCCCAACATTATCCCAGCCCATTAATTTGGCTTCAGAGAAAAACACGGAACTATCGAGCAAGTAAACAGAATAACATCAGAAATTCGCACAGCCTTCGAGCAAAGGGAATATTGCAGCGCGATATTCCTCGATGTATCTCAAGCATTCGACCGCTTCTGGCTCACAGGGCTCATGCATAAAATTAAAACACACTTGCCTGGGTACACTCATAAACTCCTTGAATCCTACCTCTACAACAGAGCCTTCGCAATGAGGTGGAACATAACAATTTCCGACATCTACACTATCGAAGCTGGAGTCCCACAAGGCAGCGCACTTGGGCGAACTCTATTCGTCCTTTACACAGCGGATATTCCCACGAGTGACCGACTAACAACATCTACCTTTTGGCATCCACCTTGACAGACGTCTAACACGTAGACATATCGAACCAACATAGACAACATACAGCGCGCCCAATCAAAGATCCTGCGAACTATAACTGGCGCACCATGGTATATTCATAATCAAAACATCCACAGGGACCTCGGCATTCTCGCAGTAAAAGATTAAATAGACAAGTAAAAAGCGTCCTACAATGAAAAAATCTCTGCTCACCCAAATCCTCTGGCAAGGGTCTTGACTCGTCTTTCCAGCCGAACCCGCCTGCAACGTACAGACCTTCCAACCCAGCCATAATTTGTCAGGGCCATTCTTGTGGGCTTGTTTTGGTCGTGTGCTGGGGGAAATTTCCGCGACTGAGGGTGGCAAGCGGAGTGATCGCGCCAGCGCGGAACCGTGAGTCACGTTCCCAAGTTCTTTCGCTGTCTCTCTCTCTCTCTATCCTGGCAGTAGGTTCTGCAGTGCTTATGACCGGGTTGTTGTTTTACTTTACCACTAAGGCATTTATACGTTTCTCCGGAAAACTTTAATGCACCACAATATTTGCAAACAACGTCCATTTTTCAAATGGAAACGCTAGGATGCAAGCTTTAGGATGCAATCGTATAGAAACGCTGCTTGATAAATCTCTTGTTATTTGTCGCAAATTATCTATTTGTTGACCTATGCTGTTCGCTCTTCCATTTTGCATTGTTAACCAAACCGTTTCACGGGCTAATAAAAAAAAAAATCAAAATCTCTTTATGGACTGAGGTCAAACGGGATTTAAAGTATCATATGCTCGTCTCCTAGCGATATCTTGTGTTTTATATAGAGTTACACTAACACGACTTTATTTTATATATGTAGACTTATCGATGATTCATCAACGACACCGACCTGACTGTTGATAAATTATTGATGTATGGTACTGGAGGGTAATGATAGCTGACATAACTTCTACTTCAGCTAAATAAATTGTTACTTTTGTTTATTTTATTAAAATCTAGTTACTACTACTAGTAACTTAGCTGCCCCATAGCTGACATATCGAATAAATAATCGGTCAATTTAAAAGCCTACTAAAATCAATTTAGAAGCTTAAAAACTAAGCAAAGTTCTTTGTTTTTCCATATAGGTACATAAATGATTTCTATTTCATCTTTTAAGTTGTTTCTCGTTTGACCGAAATGAATCGATCACTTAAATTGTAAGATGCAAGGGTAAACAAACCTTCGACATCAAAAATTTAGCTTCCTTTCTTTTTTATTATCTTAGTTTTAACTTTGACTTACAACTAGCTATACTACTAACTAACTATATCACATTGTCATCTTTTTTTATTTGTTTTAAAATAAAAGTATCCAATATATTCCCATAAGCAATGAGAAGAAGAACTCAGAATCCGAATTTATTTTAATTCAAACTTCAGTTTAATAAAGGCTATACTATGGTTCATCATACTTACCGGGCTGTTATTTTCTTCAGTAAGAGAAAATTCATCTTCACTATTTGAGCAGTCAGAACTCCATCCACAATTTTCCTGTAGATCTTTGTTTATCAGCTCATGCGCGGTAATACTAGAGGTAGCAGGCTCAACATCATTGCTACTGCAGTTTGAGTTTCTTTTGGTAGTCTCTGAAGATGCCTCCGAACTTAGAGCGCGGGTTTGGTTGTCAAGAAAAGTATTTGTGGTGTCCCATGATGTGGTCTGCCTAAGACCCTGGTAATTAAAGCTGTATTGCTTTATTTTTTCGTCTTTAAGCTCCTCTAGCTGGTTAAGTAACACACGTTTAATTTCTGCAACCCATTGTCTTTTTACGTTCTGTGTCGGTGCTTGTAGGATATGTACTTCTTGACGCCCCTGAGTCCAAATTTCAAAACGTTTGGTATCACTTCGCACAGTCTCTGTTAGCCCAATAAGTGACATCTGCCAAAAAGTAGTGTTAAAGTAAAATTTTTTTGTTTTTTTGAATAGTTTTCAATACCTTAACATGATGTTTGAATTGATAGGTGCTTTTGCTGTGACCTGGTTTTGACGTTAGCTTACAAAATATCATAGATTTCTGATAGAGAAATATATGTCGCTGTTGTGGCTTAATGCGGAGACGAATATCTTTCTTCGATTCTGACCAGATTTGGAATGAGTCCTGCATCAAAAGTTCACCCTGCTCAGCTATATCAGCCTGAAAATATTAGTTGTCAGTTCCATGGCAGATTCATTTAGTAGTATATATCTTCCAACCGGAAATCCTGTTATTGCTACTTGATGCATAGAGTCGTTGACACACTTTAAAACTATTAGCATACAGTCAAGCGCCTTTTGAAGCTCCTTGGTGCAGTTCCCACTATCGCTGAAGCGAAGCAAATCCTTCAGAAGCAACTGGTATTTTGTGATCCTTTGAACTGGTTTTAGTAAATACGCAGCTAGCGGAAGCTTATGACCAAGACGTTTTTGACACTCTTGAAAAAAAAAGTGTGTATCTACAAGTGTTTCGCGCAACCGCTCAGACCGAGGAATGTTTTGACAATAGAATGAGTATAAGCGATAAAATGCATCGCGCTAAAAAAAAACGTTAAATTTTAATGGTAATCAATAGCTATATGTAAATGTTTACCCTTTGAACAAAACAAAGTGCGACGAGCTCAGTAGTTGAAATGCAGTTTTCGAGATCTTTGAGAAAAATTTGATTATGAAAAGTGAAGAGCTCATGGAGATTGCCAAACAATATATCTTCCTTTCCTTGTAGACTCGTGGGCGTGAGATGGGTAAGCTCCTTGGATTTTATTCGATCGTAGTAACCCTAAAAGAACGACATTATACAATTTTTAAGTATTTATGTGTATTTATTTCCATTAACAGTTTTTGGTTTGCAATATGTAGAACTTAATGTAATGTGATGTATGATAGAGGCTCTGTGAATTACATAAGTCCCCAAACGAAAAATGAAATATTTCCCCAAAAATTTGTATGAAGTACACAAACAACAAATTTTTAATATTATTTGATAGAATTTGGAGACTTATTTTATTTTCTTACCAAATTATGAAATAAGTCCCAACAAAAATGAAATAAGCCACCAAAAAACTGTAATGTCACAAGAATCAATAAAATGAAATAAGTCCCCAAATGAAAAATGAAATAACTCCCCAATCTTAAAAAAAATGACACATGGAAAAATGAAATAAGTCCCCAAAAAACTGTAATGTCAAAAGAATCAAGAAAATGAAATAACTCTCCAAATTTTGGGGACTTATTTCATTATGAAATAACTCCCCAATTTCAAAAATGAAATAACTCCCCAAACCAACAAAAAATGACACATGATAGAGCATGTATGATCATAGTGCTTACCAACCAGGTCTTAATATCTTATTTTTAGGTGGTCACAGGTATACAGGTATTCAAGTGTAGGGCCAAACGAGAATGTACCCGATCAGCTTGCGGACTCAGGCTTAGCACTCGGTACATATTATGATATTAGTAAAAAGCACGCTTAGGAATTTAGTCATACATATACAGGGGTGCCACGGAAAACACTTTGGTTTTGATTTCCCCAAAAAGGCATTTCCGCTAAACCAATTTCTCGGTGCCATACAACATCGAATAAGTTTTGTGTTTTTAGTTTTTTCACAAACCATTCGAAATGGCTGGCAGGGTTGACATGATGAAATCACGCATGTGTTTTAGCAAACATTTTTTTCAAATTACTGTAAAATGGTAGGTTTTGGGTTATTTTATTCTTTAAATAATGTGATTTAACCTATTTGTTAATTCATTTAGTTTTTTTTTTACTTTTATTTAAAAAAAAGTTTAAAATGTTGGCGCGAAAATAAATAAAACTAGCTAGACAGCTCTACTAAACCCGAGTTCAAAATTTCGAATCTATTGATGTGGTAGGCATCGAAATTGACGTCAAGTTGTGCGTTTTCAAAAACCCGAAAAATATTTGAGTGGAAGTGCTGTGGCGCCGAGGAATCATTTTTCAGGGTTTTTGCAGCGGAAGTATATTTAGATTTTGTTCGTATATCTTGAACATAATCATTAGATTTGAGTAAAAACAAGAAAGGAAGCTAACTTCGGCATGCTGAAGTTTAAATACCCTTGCAGTAAGTAGAAGAAGAAGAAAAATGTTGACTTTCCGCTTTCTCGGGTACTGACATAAGGTAAATGTTGCGAGCGAAAAATGTTGCGAGCTAAAAATGTTGCGAACAAACTAAACAATTCATTAATTGATATATATGTATATTCCTATGGCAGCTATATAGTGGTCCGATTTGATTAAAACTAAAAAATTAAAAAATTCTGGAAAAATATATAATCGTATATCTTAAATTATATGAAAATATATTGAAAATTGGTATAGTTAAACATTTTTTTCTCAAAAATTTTCGATCGTTCCTATGGCAGCTATATGATATAGTCGACCGATCCGGCCCGTTCCGACATATATAGTAGTGAGAGCATATAGAAGACTATCTGCAAAGTTGCATTCAGATAGCTTCAAAACTGAGCGACTAGTTTGCGTAGAAACGAACGGACAGACGGACAGAAGGACATGGCTAGATCGACTCGGCTGTTGATGGTGATCAAGAATATATGGGGCGTTCCACGCAAAATTTGCCACCAAATTTTTTTTTCCTTATTATTTTTTTTTTCGGTTTATTACCTGATCTCAATCTGATACTTGGAATTTTCGAGAAATAATTTTCTAAAGTTTCCCGTTTTTTTAATGAAAAAAAATTAAAATTTTACTACAAATTTAAAAAAATTTCAAATTTGGACCTAATTTTTTTTAAATTTTTTATTTTTAAAATGTAGCCCTAATGCTTGTTTAAATCCTGATTAATTTTCAGAGTGGAGAAATGAATACTTTCGGAGCAGTGAATTTTTGAATCACCGCTCGCGTGGTTGAAGAGTACCGTGAGCGCGAATTGCGCATTTTTTCCCATCATTTCCCATCAATTTTAACTGATTTCGTATCTTTTTAAGGCTCCGACCATGCGACCGGTAATTTAAAAATTCACTGCTCCGAAAGTATTCATTTCATTATGGCTACCTTTTAAAAATAAAAAAATTTTAAAAAAATTAGGTCCAAATTTGAAATTTTTTTAATTTGTAGATAAATTTTAATTTTTTTTATTTAAAAAAAATTTATTTTTTTTTTAGTTTAACTTATTGGAAAGCTTAGGAAAGGGCGCACGTTTCATGTCTGGGACAAATTTTTTGTATCTTTATTAGTTTTCTCAGTATATGCGGTTGAAAAAAGTCTCTTTTTAAAAAACGGGAAACTTTAGAAAATTATTTCTCGAAAAGTAAAAGTATCAGATTGAAATAAAAAAATACGTATCGAATATTTTCAAGTAACAAACCGAAAAAAAAAATATAAGACGGAAAAAAATTTTTGGTGGCAAATTTTGCGTGGAACGCCCCATATATACTTTATAGGGTCGGAAATGTCTCCTTCACTGCGTTGCAAACTTCTGACTAAAATTATAATACCCTGCAAGGGTATAAAAATAATTATTTTAAATATTGAGCCCCGTCAGTTTATCTGCGCAGGGTGTCAGGACCGGACTACCGGCCGATATGGACAATACAGATTAGCAGTCTGCACCGCCAAAAGCCCTAATAGTAGTACCACCTATGAAACAGATATTTGTTTCACCTCTCTGCCCTGCTCAGACATCGGAAGATGTCATCACCTTTATCCATGGCAAAACTAGAGCCGAACAAATACAAATAAAGGTGGAAACTGTTTGAATTAAGCGCCGTATCCAAAGTACCAATCTGGTAACTCCCTTTCGGGCATCTATTACTTGTATTCTTGGCCACACTTAAGTCTCTCGTGGCTCTCTCTCGCCGAACGTAAGCAAGGAAAGAACGATCGCGCATACTTATCTGTTCACAAAATTGAGTTATTAATAAAAACATTATATATTAATCCTAAACGGATAAACGTGTGCTTATTATTTTGGATACCTATGTACCTGCGTTGGGGAGAAAATCCCAACAGGTTATGGGCCCAGGACGCGTAGTATCAAAAAGACAAAATTGAATAAGTACAGAAGTGGTGAAATAAGAGACGCTGTGAAAAATGGCGGGTGCATTTATGCGCATCGAGCCGCTAAACGCGGAGAACTATGATACGTGGAAATTGCAAATGTGTGCTATACTCGTGAAAAACGATCTATGGCCATATGTAAATGGTACAGTAAAGTGTCCCAGTGATGATGCAGAGTTGGCAGAATGGACCATAAAAGACGAGAAAGCTCGAGCAGATATACTTTTGTCGATAAGTACATCTGAGTTAGGTCTAATAGAAGATTGTACCACATCGAGAGAATATTGGTTAAAATTGCAAGATACATTTCAATCAAACGGGCCAGTGAGAAAGGCCAGCTTGTTAAAACGTGTTGCATTGTCGCGAATGAGTGAAGGAGACGACGCACGTCTCCATATCAACGGATTTTTCGATGCAGTAAAGAAACTAAAAGAGATCGGAGTAACAATAGGAGACGATTTGCTCGCGATTCTCTTACTGTACAGTTTGCCCGATTCATATGAAACATTTAGGTGCGCAATGGAAACGCGAGACGATTTACCAAGTCCAGACGTGCTTCGTGTCAAAATTTTAGAAGAATCGGAGGGAAGGAAAACGAAAAGTGATCGTGAAGAGCAGAGTGCTTTGTACGCAAATCGGAAAGGAAACTCCAAAGACTCCAAGGCTCAAAAAGAAACCAGAAAATGTTTTGTGTGCAACAAAATCGGACATATCGCGCGAAACTGCCGAGTGAAACCGAAAGAAAACGCTAGTGTGAAAAGCGAGGAACGGGAGATTCGCGGAAATCGGTACAAAAAGGAAATGACAATGAACGTAAATGAACACGCATACATAGCCGAAGGGCATAATGGTATGTGGTGCCTGGACAACACCACAAAGGTTAATGGTGTTGGTGATGTCAAGATCGACATAAAAGGGAAAAGAAGTGAGAAGATTACTTTGAAAGAAGTCTTATACGTATCGGATCTTCGCCAGAATTTACTTTCTGTTTCAAAAATAACGGAAAAAGGTTACGAAGTGCGTTTTCGTAAAGATGAAGCGCTAATAATGAAAAATAAAGGTGAAGTTTGGCTTCGTGCGAAGAAATACGGGAATTTGTATTATTTTGATACAGACAAGAATGAAGCAAACAAAGTGAATGAAGAACAAAGCGAAATAGAAACATGGCATCGTCGGTTGGGCCATCTGAACGAAAAGGATTTAAAGAAAATGGCTTTGTGTGGAAAAGTTCACGGAATGAAGATAAAAGAAAATGAAAGTCTATCGCCGTGTGAAATTTGTATAAGCGAAAAGCAAACAGCAAATACATATAGAAGTGCTACGGAAAAGAGATCGCAGAAAACTCTGGAAATTGTGCACAGTGACGTGTGTGGACCTATGCGTACACAGTCCAAAAGTGGGTGCAAATATTTCGTTACATTTATAGACGACTATTCGCGTTATAGTTCGGTCTATTTTCTGAAACAAAAATCAGAAGTGCTAAATGCCTTTAAATCATTCAAAGCATTAGCTGAAAACGTAACCGGAAATAAAATTATACAATTACAAAGCGATAATGGGACCGAGTTCCTGAATAAGGAATCCAATGAATTCCTGCGGCAAAACGGAATTAGTCGACGACTGTCTGCTCCACATACTCCACAACAAAACGGCGTGGCTGAGCGGCAGAACCGTACACTGGTAGAAATGGCCAGGTGTATGATGAAACAGGCGGGAGCTCCAGCATCATTTTGGGCAGAAGCCATTAGCACGGCTTGCTATCTGCGAAATAGATGCCCAACAAAGGCTCTATTTGGGGAGCTACCCTACACCTTTTGGACAGGCAAAATTCCCACGGTAATGTATTTACGCACATTTGGAACAAAGGCGTATGCATTAATAAAAGGCACCAACAAGGGCAAATTTGAATCCAGATCAGAGGAATGCATATTAGTAGGATATGCAGCTGAATCGAAGGCGTATCGCCTATACTCTCCTCAGAGAAAATCTATCGTGGTGAGTAACGATGTAAAGTTTTTGAATACATCAGGATTTAAAAGTAATTACGAAGAGTTTTACGAGCCTGAAGAAGAATTTAACATCCAGATGAAAATTCCTACACCGGACGAACAAGTTGAGTCTAGCAGCAGCGATGTCGAAGAAGAGACTCCTGTTGTGGAGAGACAGGGCAGAGGACGCCCAAAACTGCTGAGAACTGGACTGCGTGGGAGGCCACGTAAAATTTACCAGGAGATACAAGAGGCGATAAGCAATGATCCTGCAGAAAATGACACGTCAATTGAGGACGAATTTGAAGAATGCGAAATGGCATTTTTACCTGTGTCAGGAGATCCTTTAACTTTAACAGAAGCGTTTCAATCAAAAGAGTCAGTTAACTGGACACGCGCAGTGGAAGACGAGTTTATGGCCCAAGTTCTCAACAAAACTTGGGAGGTTACAGAACGCCCGGAAAACCGAAAGACTATTGGAAACAAGGTGGTTTTCCAAACCAAAGATGACGGCAGCGCTTTGGGAAAAAAGAAAGCTCGTTTGGTTGCCAAGGGATATGCTCAGAAACATGGAGAAGATTTCTTTGAATCCTACTCACCTGTAGCGCGATTTACGTCGGTGAGACTGTTAGTTGCTCTATCGGCGGAATTTCAAATGGAAATTCATCAAATGGACGTCGTCACCGCCTACCTCAACGGTGAGCTGGAGGAGCAGGTATTTATGGATATACCTGAGAGTTTTAGCGATTTCATGGAAAAACTGGAATCGGGAGCAAAAATGGGATCAAAACAGGAAATACCATCGGCAGAATTTAGAAAGGCAGCTTGTTCTTGGAGAAAATCCTTAAAACAGTTGAAGGATCCTGTATGTTTACTACGAAAGGCACTTTATGGACTTCGTCAATCAGGACTTCGTTGGTATTGCAAGCTTACAGAGAAGCTTAAGGAAATCGGACTTATCCCAACTGAGCAAGATCCGTGCTTGTTCGTCAAACGAGGAGATGGAAAATGTCTACTGGTCACCATATACGTAGACGATTTGCTTTTGGCGTCAAATCATCCTAAATGGTTGGATGAAACCAAATCGCACCTGGGAGCATCATTCAAGATGAAAGATTTTGGACCAGTCAAGACATGTTTGGGCATCGAATTCAAACAGGATGCGAGGAAGCAGACAGTTTTCATGAGCCAGGAGAAATACATTGACGCTATTCTTCGAAAATTCGGAATGGAAGACTGCAAGCAAGCCATCACACCGATCGAGGTGAAGTCAGCACTAAAGCGACCAGAGAACCCAGACGAGGAGGAGATGAAACGGTATCCTTATCAAAGCTTAATTGGTTCTCTTATGTTTCTTGCAGTTTCAACGCGACCAGACATCGCGTTTGCAGTCAATTTTCTGAGTCAGTTCAACTCTAACTACTCGGCCGAGCACTGGAAGGCGTCGAAACGTATCTTAAGGTACTTAAAAGGTACGAAGAAGCTGGGGTTATTCTTCAAGAAGACTGGAGATGACCTCTACGGCCTTGTGGATGCAGATTGGGGGTCAAACCAATCCGACCGCCGCTCTTATTCAGGGCAAGCATTCATCCTGGCAGGCGCTTCCATATCTTGGGAGGCGCGCAAGCAACGCACCGTGGCTTTGTCGAGTACTGAGTCAGAGTACTTGGCGATGTCGGAAGCTGTAAAAGAAGCGCTATATCTGAAGGCTCTTCTTAACCGGATTGGATTGACATGTGAATCGGTCCAAATCTTCAACGACAACCAGAGCGCACAACAGCTGGTAAAGGGTTTCGGCTTCCATCCACGGACTAAGCACATAGATGTCCGCCACCACTTTATACAAGAGAAGGAAAAGAGTGGTGATATCACGGTGGCATACATGCCCACTGAGAAGATGCCCGCTGATGTTCTTACCAAAGGTTTAGCAAGTAGCAAGCACAATAATTGTATCTTTTCTTTGGGTATAACTAGTATTTAAGTATACGATTGCTACTTTGAGGGGGTGTGTTTGAATTAAGCGCCGTATCCAAAGTACCAATCTGGTAACTCCCTTTCGGGCATCTATTACTTGTATTCTTGGCCACACTTAAGTCTCTCGTGGCTCTCTCTCGCCGAACGTAAGCAAGGAAAGAACGATCGCGCATACTTATCTGTTCACAAAATTGAGTTATTAATAAAAACATTATATATTAATCCTAAACGGATAAACGTGTGCTTATCATTTTGGATACCTATGTACCTGCGTTGGGGAGAAAATCCCAACAGAAACATTCAAATTCTCTGATGCTAGGGATATTTAATCTGTCAAAATAAATGTCCCTAAAGAGCTCTTCGACACAATATGCTCTACCAAATTCTGGCCGTAATATGTTGTCGTTAATGAGTTCGAAGCTAAGAAAAAGAAACGGCGGCCTGTAGGAATAAGTCTTCCGAGGCCCGACCAAACCACTGCGCCCTCTACGATATTTGCTTCAAAAAACAAATAAATACCCTCTCTAACTCCTATCAGATTGCAATAGGCTTACGTATCAAGCTTCCCAAATTATATTCTGATAGTCTCTCGTTTGCACCCCAGTATATTCTGTTCACAGAGACCTGGTTAAATCCAGAGATTCAGAGCTCTGAAGAGCTCTAGCTCCAGCTGTGTTCACGATATATCGGCTGGATTGGCCTATCAGACGTGGGGGTGGTGTCCTCATAGCGGTTGACTCCAGTCTCGCGTCAGAATTAATAACCTTCGAGGAGTGCTACGATGTTGAATTCCTTTGTGTGAAGCTATTAGTCAATGGTAGCTCCATTTTCATTACCTGTTCCTACATTCCTCCTTTGTCGGAACTTCCTATTTATTGGAACCATCTTTCCGCTATCCAGATGGTTTCCAATCGACTTTCGGATAAGGATCATTCAGTAGTTCCTGGTGATTTTAATATCTTAGGGGCTATTTAGTCCTCAAATAATCCCACTAATTCACTCCTTTCCCCCATGATGATTTTATTGCTGGCTAGTTCGACATTTCGCTCTCAAGTCAACCATGTACGAAATTCCTCAGAGCGCTTCCTCAATCTCTGTTTTGTCTCTGATCCGGCGAGAGTCGATGTGACTCTCGATATTGGGACTGACTTACAAAATGTATCTGACCGTCCAGCCAAAAATGTCGTTTGTTTTCGCAAGACGGACTTCGAACGACTGAATAACTTTATATACAATTTTAATTGTTCAGATTTGTACATGTGCACTGACGGGGCTGAAACGTTGATGTTTTTTACAGTCCCATGAATTAATTTTTTATCGAATGTGTTCCGTATACTATCCGTCAACCTCGAATAAGCCTCCTTGATTTACTAAAGACTTGAGTCGCCTTAAAAACAAAAAATCTAGGCTGTATACTAAATATAAATGTACCGGTTCTGACTCTGTCCTATCCTCTTAATTATCGTTTATTTGAAAATTATTTGAATCGTAGGGCCCAGATCTTTCAGGACCCAAAATAGTTGTATAATTTTGTTAACTCTAAACGAAAGCCAATTACTCATTCTTCATCGCTTACAAAAAAAAAAAAAACGTAAATAATGATCAGGCAATTTGTGATCTGTTTGCGAAGTTTTTTCAAACCACTTACTCAAATTCCATTGACTTAAATTAGACTTATTCTTCATACCCAAATCGAATTTAATTTTCTGTTCTGATCTAGACAAAAGCTCTATACTGTTAGATCTTCACCGTGTTAAGACCGTTTATTCGCCAGGTTCGCGGACGACGTCAAACTTTTCCAGTCTGATTTACAAACAGATCCTAATAATTTTCAAACACGGTGCTGCATAAACTTATTAAACTTAAACGGCTCTAAATGCAAGCTAATGACATTCTCTCCCAAGCTTGCGACTTACACACTGAACTGCTGCTCTTTGGAAATAATTGCTATAGTTGATGATTTGGGCGTCCGCCTGGATCCTAAACTTGACTTTATTGATCATATCAAGCCAGAGGTGTGATTGGTTTCATTAAACGGTGGTCGAAAAAATTCAATGACCCCTATGCAACTAAATCGCTATATAATTCTTTAGTTCGTCCTATCTCAGAATATGGATCTTGCGTTTGGAGCCCACAGTATGGGGTCCACAGTAAACGCATTGAGTCGGATCAAAAGAACTTTTTACTTTTCACTTTCGAGGTTCAAATTGGGATGGAAGCCAGAGCTTATCCTCGTATTCTAGGAGACTCCTCCTAATTAACTTACCATCTTTGTCTAACCGTAGAACCATTCTTGGCATTACCTTAATTTGAACCCTAATCCTCGGGGACGTGAAAAGTGCTGACTTGTTGGGTCAGCTTAATTTTCACGTAGAAATACTAAAACGTCTTGAGAATTGCCTGAACCCTTTAAAGTCCTTTGTCCAAATTATAACGATTTGTACATAATAACATTAAACGTAGATAGCCCAAACTAAAAACTAATAACCCAATTACAAACAATCTGGCAGCACGCCAATAGTCGCTTCCTCGTATTTCTTCCTATATTTTCATCTTTCGCGCGCACTAGCACCTAACACGAACAAGCACGTGCTTGGGGTCTTACGGGCCACTTGAATCTACTACCCTTAGTGTATCAACGTCCAACAAAAACTAGTTTTGATGAAAACAAAAATCTTTCAAATATAATACTTATTTATGATTTTTTTTTGTTAAAATAAAAACTCAAAAGTAAATCACGTGTTTGGTGTAAGACTTTTTACTAGTATAATTTTTTATTCTTGTATAAGGACCGCTAAGCTAACCCCAGAACAATTTTTAGTAATTATTGCGGCAGTAGCTTGAGAAGAAAAAATGTCGGATGTGTCAGTCAGCAGTTAATTATAGAAATTATTTAAGGGCATAAAAGTATAAATACTTAGACCAAAACTTCCGCTAAATATCGAATGTTGCGTATTGCATTTTTGTAGGGTGTGAAATCGGTGTAACCGTATAACAGGTAATTTGAATTATTTTTTACTTTTTAAAATGTAAATATAACAGTGAAAAATGTTGCGTAACAACTAAATGTTGCTGGCAACAAAGCTTTCAAAATGAATGAATTTATATAGGGGAAAGGTGGCAGTTGTGGACATAGTTTTGTTTTTCGCTGATATCTTTTTAACTGGAGCATATTATGCGGACATGTGCATATCAATGGAAAGCTAGAGACCTTAGCTAACTAGTTTTTGAATAATTACAGTGATATCTATCACTGAAAGACAAATTTTAAAGTTTTTGTAAAATAGTCATTTTTGCCAATTTCAGATTTTGGGGGGGGGGGTTGTGGACACCTTTATAGAATGTGCTAAAATTATAAAAGTATCAAGTTAAACACAATCAAATGAAGAAAAAATGAAAGTTTATTCATGTGTTAAGCAAAAAAAAATACAACGCATGACATCATTCCCAATCGGAATCACAATTCTCGCATGTGAAATAGCTGGCACGCATGTTAGCACACTTCAAATGCACTGCCCGATCACATACATTGCAGTGAACGGAGTTGGAGGCGGTCAATTTTTTTGGCAACATTTTAATGCAAATTATGCAAAAGTCCTCATCTTCCTCGTCCGACGACTTGGACTTGGACGACTTGGAAGGCTGAGATATTTTAGCACGTTTTGCCGGTGTTTTGGCTGGCGTTGATGTGGGGCCGCGCTTAGGTGGTCTTTCGGCTGCCGTTGCCGTTGACAATTCCTGGGCAAGCTTTTTGAGTCTTGCCAAATCCTTGGCCGCCTTAGCCGCTGAATTGGCTACTCGCTCGTCAGCCTTCTGCTTCAAAGCTGTTAAAACTTCCGGTGAAGTTAAAACAGAACTGCGCATAGGCTTGCGACCTCGATTGGATCGCTTCTTCGGAGTAACACCATGCAACGGACCAACGTCATCCAAAATTGACAGACTGCTCAGAGATGTTGAACGAGAAATTGAAGATGCAGACGGCCCTGATGTCGTGCAAACTTCTTCGACGTGGCCAACAGCCGGATCAAGCGGTACCACGATGCAGTCATGCTCTTCCTCGAACAATTTATTTGCCATGGAAACTCCAACCTCATTTTTCTCTACAGCTTGAACATAATCAGCATCACTGAAAATGTCTGGATCGTATGGTGCGATTCCTGTTGCCCGAAAACCAGCCTTGATTATCTTCGACAATATCAAGCGTTTTGCTGATTAATCCAGCGAGTTGACGTATTTCCAAGGCCTGAAACGAAGCAAACGAATAAAATTATAAAATTTGATATGCGGAAAATTCATCAACCTACCCTATTTGCATTGTTCTTTTGCCAAGCTGCGCATTGAGACTTATAGTAGGCTTTGACTGGACCGAACACAGACACATCCAAAGGCTGTAGTCGATGGCTGCAGTGCGGCGGAAATGAGAGAATGTGCACACCATTCTTCACCGTGCTCGTCCACTCTCCGCTCCTCGGTATTCCCGATCGCATGCACTGCTAATCCGCTCCACTTTTCCGTTCTTCCGCTCTTGCACTGGTAAGCTTAGCTTATCGGGCTCCAGCCCGGCCGTTAGCCTAAGCTATGTTCCACAACGAATGTACGATAAACAACACGGGCGTTGCATGCCAATGTCGACTGTCGACCCCCACATATTTTCGTTCTGCCTTCTTCTTCGTGGGATATACAAGTTAAATATTGGAGCGTTAATCATCGGGCTCCACCCTTTCCCCCGCACCCCGGGCCAGCTCAACAAGAGCAATGGCACGACAGAGCGTTGACCAGCCGACCTCACCTTTCCCCCGCACCCCGAACCAGCTCAGCATAGCGACATCCGCCGTGCTAATAAGTAGAACGCTGACCACTCGCCGTACAGCGGAAGCACGGCGGAAGGTGCAAGATTGGCAATACGACAACGATCGCTGACAACGGCGCTGCAAGGTCTGCAACTGCAAACTGACGGCGACGGCAATAACACCGGCTACCGAGGTTTGATGGGAACAACGAGATCAGAGGCCAGGCAGTTCGAATTGGACGGAGCACCGATCGTAATCACTTTCATTGTGTAGATTTAAAACTCTAACAATAAAATTTATAACGTAAATTGACGAATCGTATTATTTGTGGATACCTATATGGCTAGGTATGGAGAGTCCCAGTAAGGACCTGGGCAGGTCCTTACGGAGGGACTTAACTTACATACCTACCAATATATTATTTTTTCTGCTGAAATTCTTTAGCGGAGGATCATCGCCACCACTCTACATAAACAAACACTATTAAGATATATTCACTTATATAGCAGTCACTATAATTTAATATTTTTAATGTTATTACTACTAAAATAACTCATGTTGACATCAACGACAATATTTTAAAATTTGTCAAACAAAAAATTGGGTGTCCACAACCCCCTACATTTAAGTGTTCACAACTGCCTCAAGCAGTCGTTTTAAAATCATATGAACAAAATTTTTATTGTGAAAATTTTGTCCAAACTCGGACTGGAATCTTTAACATAACTAAATTTCACGTCAAAAAATCGATTGCACTCACCTTCTTAATTAACACACTTCACACGGTGACACTTTTAAAAACGTGCAATAAAACTTTAGTGATTTTTTTCACGGTGAAAAAATTCATTTTTCCGCCACACAAAGCAGACGCGTCCGTTCCGTTTGGTATAAGGCACAAAACAATCGAGCTTCAATAGCGCACACATGACATTTGACAGATCCATATATCTGTCCTGTGTCAAAAGTGACACCGGGGTGTCCACAACCCCCCCCCCACTGTCCACTGCTGCCACCTTTACCCTACATATTCCTATGGGAGCTATATGATATAGTAGTCCGATCTTAATAAAATTAAAACCGAAATTCTATAATAATACAAAATGACTATGTCTCAAATAATTTGAAAATATGTTGAAAACTGGCTAAGTTATAATTTTTATACCCTTGCAGGGTATTATAATTTTAGCCAGAAGTTTGCAACGCAGTGAAGGAGACACTTCCGACCCTATAAAGTATCTAAATATATTATTGATCAACAGCCGAGTCGATCTAGACCGTCCGTCTGAAAAATGTTAACTTTCAACAACAATTTTCAACATATTTTCATAAAATTTTAAACATAATCATTTTGTATTATTTGTGAAGTAGTTCTTTGGCTGGGATAGGACTCAGTCCCGCCAGGATCTCTTTACAGAAAATTTAAGAAGACAAGGGTCTTCGATGAGACGGTGGGCTGACGGGAGATGGAGGTTGTCATTCACCGGGTTACTACGTGAAAAATGGTTTTATTCAGTATTGAGCACAGCGACTATGCGTATTGGGCTAGGCTCCTGGCACTCGCCAAGAGGGGCCAGAGGAGGGAAAGAAATATTTGGGACGTCTCTCGGGGCTCTAACCCATGAAGCCGGTTTCATTTATTTATTCTTTCCGTGTTTTCTCCCAAATAAGTTCATAATTTTCTCTCAGTGTAGTTCTTAAGTTTATTTTCATAGTTATTCTCAAACGTAATTCCTTTATTATTTTCTTCAGCCTTTTCTTGCCACATCCTCATTTCAATTTTTAGGCTACACACGCACTTCTAAATTTGCCGGCACCATTTCATGTTAGGGTTAGTTTACTTCTTAAACTTTAAATAGAGTCGATCTGACTCACGGTAAGGTGACACCGCATCGAGGCTCGCCGCGATTTCATAAACATGCGACCGCTCTTGGCCGGGCTCTCGGGCCACTCGTTGCGGTTTCACTCTTGCACTCACCCGTCTCGCTCTCGCACACACAGACGGGCTCCGCGCGCTGTCCGCGATGCTCCTCTTCAGTTCTCCTGCTCCTCGCTTCCTGTTGGGCAGGTATCCAATGGGGCTTCCTTAGGCCCGTCCTGTTGCGGCTGCGCAGGTGTCACTCGACTTTGACTGCGTTTCCAACTCCAATTATTCCAAGCGGCCTTACCGCCTGTGGCAGTCGCCCCATGTTTAGATTTGTAATCCGCGTCTGCTCCTGAGAAACTCTCCTCCAGAACTCCATTCGATTCAAAGCGGCGCTGCCGCCCATGTAAAATTGTTGTTGCTTCTGCTTCTCGACCTCTGATTCGAAACAAAAACTCCGCTTTGCTTCGCGAAACTTCAGGCGTTTCTAGCGCGATCGTCCCCTCTCTGCGCTCTCACTGGCACGTGCCAATTTTTCGGGGTTGATTAGGTGGCGTGATCTCGATCTCTCTCGCTCGCGCTCGACTGGTGTAGGTCATGTGACCACTATTTCGTGGTGAGTTCTGCTCTGTGTGCCTGTATGGGTGTGTCTGTGTGCGGTTAGCCTTCCAGGCGAACGGATCGAGCTCGGGTTAGTGGTGCGTGTTCTAACTAGTGGTGAGTAGTTTCTTCTAACTATCGTATGTCTACGGCTTAGATATAATTAATTATTTTCTACTCGATTAGATTTCAAAGTTAGTTATAACATTTTTTATCACATAATTTTAATTTTATTAAAATCGGACTACATATACATACATAGATGTCTTAGGAATGATCGGAAAACATTGAAGAACAATATTACAACTGTAGTAGGCTAGTAGGCATGTAGATAGTATGCATACACATTGTATATAAGTTGGGCATATCAGCATTGTATATAAACATTAAGCTTAAGTCATTGTTCGCAATCTGTTTGTTTCGCAACATCGGCTCTCTAGCAACATGCGTAGAGGCAGATCGCAAACGGAGAGCAGTCAGTCGAATGCTAACGCTGAAACCATATAGACAAATTAACGAAGACAGAGGACTAATTTGTGCATTTGCGTTTCACTAAAGAGGGAGCCGATCACGAAAAAAAAAGAAATACAGTCTGACAAACTGAGCAAAATATTGAGTTACTATTGCGCATGGGGGTACATGTGCGCGCAAATGGATCTCGCAAGTAAAGAATATAGCCAGCATTTTTGGAGTATATGAAGATGTTTATTGTCAGCAGGATAAAAGGCAAAGCATTGCTACCAACGGAGCAGTTGGCGGCTGAGCTGATATCGATGTTTAGTGAGACGAATTTAAAATTAGAGGCAAGGCAAAAATTTGAGGACCGAAAATGGACAGCGGGCGAAAGTTTTGTTACTTATGCAGACGATAAGGTGATGCTTGCACATGGAATAAATATGGACGAGGAAGAATTGTTGGCGCTCCTCATTGAAGGCATTCCAAATCAAATGCTACGTAACCAAGCCCGTATTCAATGCTTTGCAGATGTCCGGCACATAAAGCGGGCAAATCCAAATGCTACATAACCAAGCCCGTATTCAATGCTTTGCAGATGTCCGGTACATGAAACGGGCATTTGTGGAAGTGAAGCTACCGAAAGTCTATGAAGCAGACAAGAAGGCGGCGTCGGTGGAGAAGAATAGCAGCACAATTTCGTGTTGTTACAATTGCAACTCGAAGGGACACTGGGCCAAAGATTGCAGGAAGCCGAAGCGCGAAAAAAGGTCGTGTTATGCCTGTGGTGATATGAGGCATTTTGTAACAAAGTGCCTGAAGAACAAGAATGGGGATGACAACAATTACATAAGATATTTTGAAATTAATTTTATGAACAGCAGTGTCTTATAGATACGGGAAGCCCAATTTCGTTATAAAAATAAGTAAAGTAAAGAAGATGTTAATGGATTACCAGTTTTAAGTTCATTTTATGGATTAAGTAATAGTTCTTTAAAAACATATGGAAAAATTATGTGTTCTGTTATGAACAATTTGACTAAAATACACTTTAATTTAGTAATGGTGGCAAACTATGAGTCATGATGTAGTCTTGGGAAGAGATTTTATAGAAGCATGCAATTTAAACTTGAATCTGGACACCTTGAAAATTACAGTAGATAAAATTGAAAGTCGAAGTAACAATAAAATCGATAAAATGTTAGAAGAAGAAAATGTGTTAGAAGAAGCAACCTAAGGCGAAGAAGCCTCAGAGGGCACAGAGAGTCAGTGAGGTGACCAAACGACATCTGATCGTGGCACTCATCGACCGGAACGACGAAAACGGAAAGATGTCCGAAGAACGGTGGAAGACGGTGCACACGAGGCTCGTCGAAGCGCTGTTTGCACGGATGGAGGATGACTCCCTTGGTCCCATACCCACTTTCGATGGTGCAGGGTGGCTAAATGGGGTCAAAATCCTGAAGTGCATGGACGATCCGACTCGGAAGTGGCTGACGCAAACGGTTAGCCAGATGGAGGCGTTGTGGGAAGGGGCCAAACTGGAGGTGGTGGACAGCGACCTAATCCCATCCATACCGAAGGCGAAGGTACTCTTCCCCATCGTCATCCAAGGTGACCGGGCGCTGAAGCTGCTACAGCGTCAAAACCCCGACATTCCAACCGCAGATTGGAAGGTGCTGCACATTGCGACCCCGACACCCAAAGAGGGGGCCAGTGCGCAGTTCTTCAAATCAACAAAGCGGCGCAGGACATCCTGTACCCTAGATACGGGAAGATTGCGTGGGGAATGGGTAGTGTCTACCTGCGTCTCAAAAAGCGCCACCCGGGGGACAAGGACGCGCATACCCTGCAGCGAGGCGAGGTGGAGAAGGACCTAGGTCTGGATTCCATTGTTGACGCCGCCCAGGAAATGACACTCGACGTCTCGGAGGAGGAGGAGGAGGACGGTGACCTCACAGTAATAGTCAACCCGTCCCGAGCTGATCCAGGTACCCATGACTCTAAGGGTACTGCAGCTCAACCTCCATAAGAGCAAAATCGCGTCGGCGGAACTCCTGATTGCCATGGAGCAAGGGGTCCGTCGACATCGCTTTGGTCCAGGAGCCGTGGGTTGCCTCGGGCAATTCCATTCCCGGACTAAAGTCCTCAGCACACCATGTGTTCTACGCACCAACGGTAAGCAGGAACAGAACCGCCGTACTCGTACGGAAGGGTCTCCACGCTAACCTTATGTCTCATTAGAAGAAGCGCCTCCTGGCAGCTTCCTGCTACATGGCCCACGATAGATCAGCCCCACCCGAGGAACTCAGGAGCCTGGTGGAAGCCAGCCCGAACGACCAGCAATTGCTCGTGGGTGCAGACGCTAACGCACATCACTGCGTGTGGGGAAGCCCCGACATAAACGACAGAGGTGAGTCTCTCCTAGACTTTTTACCATCCACTAACATATGTATAGCGAACGTGGGGGAGGAGCATACCTTCGTAGGTCCCTCCTCCTCGAACGTGCTAGACTTAACACTCGTAAGGGGACAATGTACAATGGTATCAGAATGGAGAGTCCTTGAGAGACCATCCTTCTCAGATCATAAGTACATTCAATTCCAATACGATTTCGACCACTCTCCCAAACCAACCGTCTTTAGGAACCCCCGGAACACTAACTGGGGAAAGTTTAGGAAGACAATCTCTACACGACTCGCGACTGGCCCGGCCCTAGTAAAATCCAAGGACCCTCTCCAACCCTCTCCAAGGAATTACTAGATGCGCAACGCGCAGCATGCCCGACATCTAAAGCTGGGAAGAGGACCAAGCCACCCTGGTGGAATAGTAATCTTTCGCTCCTACGCAATAACCTCAGAGAATTCTTCAAAATCGCCAAAGAGGCGAAAGAGGATGTGATCGACGAGGAATACAAGACCCTACTCCGGATTACAAGAAGGAAATATGCAGGGCACAACGAAGCTTGTGGAGAAACTTCTGCTCCCATATCGAGAAACGGCTAGACTCCGGAAGTTGCTATCGAAGCAACCCACCATACAGAGTCAGCTCAAACGCGACGACGGACAGTGGACTGAGGGCAGCGAGGAGGCCCTAACAGCACTAATGCATGCTCACTTCCCAGGATGCACTGAGATATCCGATGCTAGCAAGCACCAGGACCTCACACTTGGAGAAGAGAGTCTCCCAACAAACCTAATATCCTCTAGAAGAATCCAATGGGCTATAGATTCCTTCGCGGGAATAAAAGCACCAGGACTAGATGGAATATTCCCCGCCATGCTACAGGTGACCAAGGAAGTGATCACCCCATGGCTACACGCTATATTCACAGCTTGCCTAAGCACGGGCTATATCCCTATCCAATGGAGGACCTCTAGGATTGTCTTCCTGCCAAAAGCAGGCAAGTGCAGCCATGTGAGCCCCAAGGATTACAGGCCGATTAGCCTCACCTCATTCCTACTTAAGACGCTAGAAAAGCTGTTAGACATATACATCAGAAACGATGTGGGACGACTGCTGTCATCCAACCAGCACGCTTACACGAAAGGGAAATCAGTGGAGACGGCACTACACTCGTTAGTAGCCACCATTGAGAGAGCCCTGCATAACAAAGAATATGCTCTACGAGTGTTTTTGGATATATCCGGAGCATTTAACAACGTGACCACAGACGCTATAATGGACCGTCTAGAAGCGGCCAACACGGCCCCCGCCATCAGCTTGTGGATAAGAAATCTACTAAGCTGTAGGCGGGTACAATCCGATTGGGGCACCGCCTCCACGGTGAAAGGAGCACACAGGGGCACGCCGCAAGGCGGGGTCCTGTCGCCTCTCCTGTGGAATCTGGTGGTAGACGACCTGATCAAGAGATTCGAGAGGAAGGCCCCAAAGATAACAGCCTATGCTGACGACATAAGCATAATTATCACGGGAGTCTGCCCATCGACCCTCAGCTCGATTATGGAATCAACACTCAGGGAGATATGTGAGTGGGCGAAGTAGGTAGGACTCAGTATTAACGCGGACAAGACGGACCTCATTCTCTTCACCAAGAGATACAAAGTTCCGCTATAAGTCACCCCGAAAATTAACTCAACCAGGCTAACCCCGAAATCACAAGTCAAGTACCTCGGAATTGTATTAGACAGCAAGCTGGCATTGAAGCCCAATGTATTAGAGAGGGTAAAAAAGGCCACCATAGCGCTATATGCATCCAAGAAGATGCTTAGCAGCTCATGGGGCCTCTCACCCGCTCTAATGCACTGGATTTACATCTCGGTGGTGCGTCCAACTCTGATGTATGGAGTCTTAGTGTGGTGGCAGGCCATGGAAAAGAAGACTTATAACAAGCTCATGGAGAGAACTCAGCGGCAGGCACTGCTCTGCATAACAGGGGCGCTGAGGTCAACCCCCACAAAAGCGCTCGAAACTATAATAGGAGTTGATCCCCTAGACATCCACGCGCAACTGATTGCAGGAAAGGCGGCACAACGCCTAGTTGCATCAGGGAATATGTCCTTACAGGGATTCGGGCATAGTTCAATTGGTCGAAACATGAGCAGTATATTTGACTACATGGTTACCAGAACGTGCCCGGATGTAAAAACAACTACATTCATGGGACCAGATGACTGGAAAACAGGTCACACAGACCGTGCTCAACACCTCAATATATACACCGACGGCTCCAAAATGGAAGGAGGAGTTGGAGCGGGCATATACTGCACAGACCCTGAAATGAGGTTGTCGTATAAGCTACCAAGCCAATGCAGCATATTCCAGGCGGAAGTATTCGCCATAGGGAAAGCGGCAGAGCTTGCGCAGAGCACAGATCGCCCATATGAAGCGGTCAACTTGTTCGTAGACAGTCAAGCGGCGATAAGATCCATGCAATCGTCAGCGGTCAGTTCCAAAAATTTACTGGCAAGCAGGGAGGCACTAGATATCCTCAGCACGACTACGTCGACTACGAATGAAAGAAAAGAAAACGTTCCTGTCTCCCTAAGAACGCTCCAAAGCGAGCTAGAGAGACGGGCCGACACACGAGCTAACAGCAGGTGGAGGAGAAATTCCACAACCTGCAAAACATCAAAAATCATGTGCAAAGAACGCAACGCAAAACTCAGTCACTACGTGCTGAATCTTCCAAGGAAAGATTGCAGACTGTTAGTGGGAATTCTCACAGGGCACTGCCTAGCTGCGGCACATGCAGTCAAGCTGGGCATCACCGAAAACGCCAAGTGCCGGAAATGCGATGAATCCGAGGCAACTGAAACCTTGGAGCATCTCATTTGCAAATGTCCAGCACTAGCAAGGGCAAGAATAAAATACCTAGGTGCTCCGGCTCTGGCATCGTTAGAAGATGCCTCCAGGAAGAAGCCAGGCGAACTACTTGCCTTCGCGAAAAACACCTCGATCCTTAATGATTTCGAAAACAGCGTAGTCAAGGTAGTAGTGAAAGTCAAATGATTAGTGACAAAGTTAGAAAAAAATTTGTTAAAGCCGTAAATTTTAAAATAATCACAGTGGAGAGGGAAATGTTTGAAATTAATGTAATATAGCCTTATTCCACTGCTACATATTTCAACATTTTGAATGTTGGGCTGATTCCATTGCTACATTTACATTCGGCTACATTCCTTGTTTAGTTGAAGTCCGACATGTCAAATATAAATAAGGAAAATATTGAACAAAATTTGTCAGAATAAAGAAATAGCCACTATCAGCGGGTTCTACGCAATGCTATCGTGACACTGGCCAGTTTGGAAGATGGGGAAGAGGATCTCATAACGATATATAATGCGATTGCCGAGGAGGACACATTGCCTCCACAAACATAAAGATCTGCGCCAATCCCCGTGAATCTGAGAGTTTGTCAGTAATAAAGAATAATAAACCATGACGAATACTGCATCTATTTTACAGAAGTGTTATGGTTGTTTTTGGGAACAAGGCGTGCCTCAAAATTACGATGCACGGAGAGAGTACATTTGATAAGTTTGTGGGTGAACTACAGGGGCTTAAGAAAAAGGATACCAATTTTAGGAACGCTTTACCATGAGATAAGCGTATTGATATCACCTTGTATACTCTTTTGCGGAGACCGCAGACTTGGAAGGCTTTTGGAGTGTTCTCCTCGATGGTAGAAAAGATTTTACACGAGTTCTGCGTGGAGTTTTACAGAGTGTTTGCCCCAAAGGACTTGCCTCGTGATTTTATTTACACAGAAAAAGGTAGAAGAGTGCGTAAAAGGGATCGGAGCTTAAATTGTTGGTATTTTTAACAAAAATACCGAAAATGTATGGGACATTTTTTTTGAATGACCTCATTTATTTTGTATGAAAAAATACGGAACATACCCCAAAAATTTAGAAAAATGTAGCAGTGGAATAAGGCTAATAGACGGCTCAAGTGAATACAAAATATGTGATCAGGTTGATCATAATGTGGGTTTTAAATCATATGACTACTCTTAATTTTTTTGTTGATAAGAAATCATATAAATACCCATCTTTTATGACACCTTTAGGACAGTTTGAATTTTTAAGGATGACAATGTGGCTGAAAAATGCACCGGCGGTCTTTCAGAGATTTATAAATAGAATTTTCGAGGATATGCTAAGGAAGGATAAAGAGCAGGATACTTAAAGAAGTTTTTGACAGGTTGACGAGGAACAAATAAGAGCTGAGAATAGTGTGAGTTTTTGCAATCAAGTGTACAATATTTAGGATTTTTAATAACAAGTAAGGAAATACAGGCCAATGACAAGGGAATAGAAGCAATTAGGGATTTTTCCAATACCAGATAAGGTGCATGGAATTGTGCTTTTGGGATTGTGTTCATATTTTAGAAGATTCATTAAGGATTTTTCAACGATTGCAAACCCTTTATATGACTTATTGAAGAAAGACAAAGAATTTTCGTTAGAGGAAAAAGAGTTAAAATGTTTTGAGGCACTTAAGAAAAAGTTAGTGGAAGCTCCAGTGTTAGGGTTATATTGTTATAAAGATGAAATAAAGTTACACACAGATGCAAGTGCACATGGTTTTTGTGCAGTGTTATTGCAAAGGAAAAAGGATATGAAATGAATTTTATTACTCGAAAGCCAAAACAAGGGATGAGGCCAAATATCATAGTTTTGAACTTGAAACACTAGCCATCCTGTATGCATTAGTGATTTAAAATCTATGTACAGGGAAAGAGATTTAAATGTACGGACTGCAACGCATTAACGCTAACGTTAAATAGAGTAGAATTAAACCCTCGGATTGCGAGGTGGGCATTAGAACTATTAGAGTAGGATTTTGAGTTAGTTCATAAAGCAGGAAAGCAGCAGCATGTGGATGCGGGTGACTTCAATAACGCCCGCGGGCTTTATTTCACAAAAAGTGCAATAACGCCCGCGGGCAGATCATCTATCTTACTTCGGACATTTGTCATTCATATTCTGATCTGCTCCGGAACATAGTAAACAGTGCCTTAGCAGTGGCGTGAGCCACTGCTTTTACGGCATTAGGAAGTTTAAAATACAGTAAAAACTTTCAAACGCCGTGGCTCATGCCACTGTTTGATATGTTCCGGAGCAGATCACACTATATGCATGAATAACAAATTTCTACAAAAATGTAAAAGGCCAAATTAGTTAATGAAGAATTTTTAAAGATGAAATTTAACTTTCGAGATTATAACTTATGTATCTATAGTAAGTGAATTCTGAAAGTGGCATTGAAAAATTATTCAAAGAATTATAGGATAATTGCCCGAGGGCGTTATTGTACGTTTTTTGTGAAATAATGCCCACGAAAATGATGCATTTTTTTTTGTAATTTCGCCCGCGGACGTTATTTCATTTTTTTTGTGAAATAAGTTAGTTGTCAAGCTAACGATATTAGGGAAAAGAGAAAACGGAAGATACAATTTTTGAAATGAGAAATGGTGTACATTATAGAAAGACAAATGATGGAAGATTGTTGTTTTGTGTGCCAGCAGAAATGGAAGAGAAAATTGTATATAAATATCACAATTAATTGCGGACTCTGGATACCTGTCCTCCTCCAGTTTCAATAGTGGACTTCCCGCGGTACACGGGCTATGCCGCGGGTGTCCTTCCTTCCCGACTACTCGTGGGATCTTATATGAACTCAAGTATTAAAAATGAGTGTGATGATACTCTGACAGCATCACCCCAGGCCTCAACCTCTACGGTCAGGGCCAATCGAGGCACTGCAGCTGACGTGCTGCCGGCGCCCACCCCCATATGCGCCGATGTTGGTCCCGCCAAGATTGGGGATCCGGAAGTGCCACTAACCGTCTCAGGACGGGTGGCTTCTGCCTCCTTCTCGTCGACGGAGGACTTGGTGACCCTAGGGGAACCTGAGGTGTCGGCCTCAAGTTCTATGGAAGTCACCCTGCCATCGTCGGACGACGCATCCTGCTCAACCTCCATTGGGTTAGATCTGGAGGATGCGGGCACTCGGTTCCAGCGGTTGAGGCTGGTTTCCGAGGTCGCCTTCGTAAAGTTGACAAGCTGCAAAAAGAAGCTGTTCAAGGCAGCTATCGCAAAAGGGCTCACGAGAGCAGAGGCTCTCCAGACTGCAAAAGCTCCCCCTCCCGCCGCGGCCAAGGCCAAGCGGGAACGATCTTTTGACACGACCCCGGAGTCCGGCTTGTAAAAAAAGCCGAGAATTGCTCATTCAGAGCCGACAGCGCCGTCATACATTCGGATGGCCAGTGGTGTCAAGCTCGGTTTTGCTTCGACTGGCGGGTCGCCGACCCTAACAACGGAGCATATGGCTACGCTCAAGGCGGCGATCCTGAAAACCACTCTCTCCTCGGAGACTGCTGGTTTGAGGCCGCAGTTCGAGGGATGTGTCCCAAGAGCTGGGTGGCTGTTGCTCGTCTGCTACGACAACAACGCAGCCGAGTGGTTCAGGCGCAACTTTAGCCTTATCAAGGCTAACAGTACGCTTGACGTGGAGCTGTTGGAGGAGGGCCAGTTCCCCCGGGCCAGCCTTGTGCGAGGCTACTTCGTCAAACGAGGAAGTTCTTGCCTATGTTGGTAGGCAGAACGACCTCGACACCACCCAGTGGAGAGTAGTGCAGCGGAACACACAAGGTGAGATGCTGCACCTCGCTATAATGGTCGACCAGGCGTCGCTGCGGTCGCTTGCTAAGTGCGGCGGCAGAGTCTGGTACTGCTTTGGCAGGACCAGGCTCATTCTGAAGACCTCCCCGTCTAAAGACAAAAGCAGCGTCGTCCAACGAGCAGATCCTCACCCCGTGGATGGTCCTTCCAATAGCGTCGCTGCTGGGCTCGCTAGAAAGGCCACACCTTTCCAGCCACCAGCCAAGCGAGCCCCAGGCGGTGCTACAAAGCGTAGCACTCCCGTCAAGGGCGACGGCAAGGTTCAGCCACCCATGGCTATGGCACCGGCGGCCAAGATCCCGATGTCGGTCGCGGCATCTAGACCGCCGAAAGGACTGAGAGGCAATAACTCTCGACGAAGCAAGGGCGGCAGCCTCGTCCAACGCTCGAAGGACGAGCCGTGAGAGCCACGAGGGTTCTCCAGGCGGACCTGCACCACGCCAAACGGGCGTCGGCCACCCTGTGCAGGACTTTTGCCGAGAAGAAGATCGACCTGGCCCTAATCCAAGAGCAATGGTCTATCGGTGGCCAAATTCGAGGACTTAACTGCGGCTCAAGTAAGTTGTTATATGACCGCAGTGTAGGTGCTCCGCGCGCAGCTATCCTTCTGGATAGAAACGTAAAGCACTTCTCACTAACCAACTATATCCGCAGGGATCTGGTTGCAACAGCCATAGAGGTGGCTACAGCGGAAGGCGAACGAGAGGTAGTGGTGGCGGCCGCCTACTTTCCCGGACACACTGACGAAGCTCCGACGATGGAGGTCCAGCAGCTCGTCAGTTTCTGCCGTACAGCCGGGAAACACTTGGTTATCGGCTGCGACGCAAATGCGCATCACACCATATGGGGTAACAGTGATGTCAACAAGCTGGGTGAGTGCCTTCTTGAATATATATTGTGTAGTCAATTAGATGTAGTCAATAGAGGGTGCAAACCTACTTTCATAAACGCTATCCGGGAGGAGATCTTAGATCTCACCTTGGCGAGCAATTTCCTATCCGATTGCATAACGAACTGGAGGGTTACCGATGAGGCCACGCTATCAGACCACCAGCACATCCTGATCTACATGGCCAAACGGAACTCAATACTTCGCTATACAATCGGAAGAAAACCAACTGGAACAGCCTCTGTGGCTATGAAAGCTGACCAACTCATCACCAACTTTGGGGTGGGGCTTCTAAGAGAAACAGATGGTTCTTTCACCCAAGACCGCAAGGAAACGCTTTTGCTTCAGGTGCATTGCCCAGGGTCTTGGATAAACACGCACGGCGAACCAAATGTGTTCACCACTCCACCGAACAGGCGCGACAACAGCCTATCCGGTATTATCTACGATCCTGATCCTGGTCAGGTGGGCAGTCAAATCTTTTAGTCATTTGCTTGCGACAACACTGGGTATCAGGCAATCTCCAGAGCTCTATCTCATAGGAACATTGATGCAGTTACCGTAGCCTGGATAGAAGCTATGCTACGACAACGTGAAATATCTTCCACGTTAGACGCGACAACGGTCCGTATTAACGCGGCTAAAGGGTGTCCACAAGACGGAGTGTTGTCTCCCCTATTATGGTCACTTGTAGTAGACGAACTCCAAGAAAAACTACACAACCTGGGAATCGATGCCATTGGAAGTTCGGCAACACTGTCACCGAATTGATGCAAAGGGCACTCAATTTGGTTCTCGACTGGTGCACAAACGTGGGTCTCAACATCAAACCAAACGGTACACCAATGACATTGGCCTCCTTGTCATTGGGGGGAGGTCAAATATCTGGGAGTTGTTCTAGATAAGCGGCTTAACTGGAACTCTCACGTCAACAAAACGATTACCAAGGCCTCAAATGCTTTATAGGCATGTCGTAGACTATATGGTAAAACGTGGGGCTTTGACACCAAATCCATCCTGTGGCTTTACTGCATGATGGTCAGGCCTATTTTGACCTATGCTGCTCTTGTGTGGTGGCCCAAGGTACAGCAGGTCTCGGCCATTCAGAAGTGTAGCAAGTTGCAGCGGCTAGTGTGCGTATCTCTATCGGAAGCTTTAGGCACATGCCCAACTGTGGCTACGGAGAAAATAATTGAATTAACTCCGCTACACATTCACATACAAGAAGGAGCTGCTAATAGCCTTCTTTGAATCGAACTCATATCTGGGTTACTGACTACTGATTCTGTTTACGTCAGTATTTTGAACAATGTTTCTGCAGCCGAAGAGATCTCATGACCACGAAGCTCTACTTTGGGGCGAAATTTTGGACTCTCATCCCAGACCGTAGGCCATGGGATAATGGCAACCCTTGCTGTGACCCTGGTAGCCTGCAGTAGTTCACTGATGGGTCCAAAACTGAGCAAGGGGCGGTGCGGGGATCTTTGGACCTAACACCAGAGTCTCGATTGCACTGGGTAAATGGCCCAGTGTTTTTCAATCAGAGATTCATGCCATTGAGGCCTGCTCTAAACTCATCCTTGACAAAAGAATGAGAGGAGCTACAATAAATATCTACTCAGATAGCCAAGCGGCGATCAGAGCTCTATCCTCTTGGAGGATAAGCTCCAAACTCGTCGCGGACTGCTGGACCAGCCTCCAGCAGGCAACGGAAACGCTGATGAGCTGGCAAGAGTCGGCTCAGCGACTCCTTTACACGGCCCAGAGCCTTTCTGTGGCTTAGGGGGGGCCGCAGCCAACGATATGGTTGGAAGATGGGTTAAAGGTACTAAGTTCAGGTATTGGATATCCAGTTCAGGATGTCGTCAAGCTAAAGAGCTGATACATCCGCTTTTGGGCAGAAACACTGATGGGTGTTCCAGGATGGACCTAAGACTATTGGTAGCCTATCTCACCGGCCACCATGTCTTGAACTATCATCTTCACAAGATGCGTCTGTCTTCGGACACGGAGTGCACTCTCTGTAAAGAAGACGACGAGACGTCTTTGTGAGTGTCCAGCCATTATTTGGTCCAGAAGGAGACACCTGCACAGCGAGCTCTTGACAGCTTCGCAGATCAGGCAAGCCTCGACAAGAGATCTGCTAGCCTTCATAAGGGAGGTTGAGCAACTCTTGTCTCAATAGGGAGTAATATAGGCACAAAAGATAACTCGGCCGCCTTAAGTCTCTGTAGGGAGATCTCCCCAACATTTATTATTATTCTTATCACAATTAATTAGGTCACTTAGGGAGAGATAAGGTTATATATGCTATTGTTAAGACTTAATGGTTTTCCAGTATGAAAGAAATTGTTGTTACGCATATAGGAAATTGTTTGAGATGTGTGGCATTTTCACCAAAGTCGGGAAAAAAAGAAGGAATGCTGCATAGCATCCCAAAGGGGAAATTTTTGCAATTTTAAACCTCTTAATTTGTATAATTCCTTTCACCTTCTTTTCAGTTCTTATATTAGACAAATATAACGAATTAATGAAATTTTTTTAATTATTTCAATATTGCCATGCAGATCATATCAAAATACGTCTTATTATTATATCATTCTAAAAAAAACGTTGTATAGTTATGGTTGAATTATATTATTTGAATTTTATCATTTAAATCACATCGATTTAAATTTTCGGCGCCTTATTGCGCTGGTGACAACGTCACGTGAAAGTGATTCGACAGGTTCGAAGCAATCGATAAAGTTTATGTGTGTATGTTTAAATATTGTACACTGTCATGTTGATCATTCGTTTGATAAAAAGCGAGCCGCAGTTCTCAGTTTCTATATGTGCTCTGTGTTGAATAATGAGTAAAAGGAAACAAGAAAATGCATTTGAAAAGTGTAAGCAAGCGAAGCTCAAAAGGTTTTTTTAAAACCAATTGAGCGAAACATCGAAATATCAGGTGTGATAAACAAAAAAATTTTGATTTTTGTTGGAGCGTTTTCACTTGAAAACAGAACAAATATCATGATTAACATCTTGGCTTTTCCTGGAAGCTCGACAAGTATAAACTTGTTACGCAAAACTCGTGTTTTCCGTTATTGGTAAGCAATATACAATCGTTTCAGCTGATCCACCGAAAAGCATCGAAGCTGATTTATCAAGCCCGGCCGCTGATGTTGATGTTTTTGTTGATACCAAAACCGGGTCGAATTCTCTACTTGACATATCTCCGTATGGTACTTTGAAGAATATTCAGGCTCAAGTTTTACCCGTTGCATTTCCCGCGACAAAAAAAAAGGTTTACTGAAAAATGGCTAAATGATTACATCTGGTTGGAATATTCTATATCGAACGATGCCGCTTTTTATTGTCCATGTCGCAAATTTTCTCCAATGATGAAAGAGACAACGTATAGTATTTAAATTTACTGTTTTCTCGCATTGATAAAGTGCTCTTGAATGAAATAAGGGCTTCAAAAAACATCAGAATTGTGGGATGCATTTAGAAAGCATGTATTAATGAAGCAGTTGATTGACAAAAAAACAATACATCTGTCTTTGAAATGGCATCGGCGAATGTATTGCAATTGCAATATTGTTTTAATTTACATAAATGACCAATCGTTTTGTAAAAAACGACTCCATTCTTACAGCTATCGATACAACTGATGAGATGAATTTAAATAAGCTGCGGCCATTGTCCGATTTGGGAATTCAGTTACCGGGTGAAATTGAACTCAACATTGCCAAAAAATACATAACAAGGTGAAAAAGTTGGAAGCTAAAAAAACTAAGGCTGTATAAAGTGTGTCAAGGAAGGAAAAAGTGTACAATCTCTATGCAGCCACAGAAACATTCCCGTCAAGAACGGAAGTATGCGAAGCATTATTTTCAGCATTAAGGCGAATCATGCGGCCACAACGTATAAGCATGTCCACTAAAAGATTAAATAAAGACCCCCCATCAACAACCACAAATCTTTCGGATCTTACTTCTTGTAAATTATACTACATTTAGTACAGAATTTGACTCCGTTAACATTTCACTTAGTGTATTTAATCTTCTTTTCAGACAATCTTGAGCATTCTGAATTGCAGAATTGTTTTTGACAACGACACATCTAATATCTGAGTCCGAGTAAAAAGTTCAGACTAACTCTAGAATTCTTATTCTCTTGTAAACTTATAAACTCAATATTCTCACTTGACTTTACCAAGCTCGCCACTTAGACCCTAAACTTGTTGAATTACGTACATTCGATGTTATAAACCTCTAGATAAGCTAGCAGCTAAATAATCGCACGGCTAGAATGGAACAACCGAAAAACTTCTATATTTTTTGATAAAACATCAGTTTTGTTATGACTTAAGTCATATACGTATAACTACGGTTGACTGCATTTAAAATACGATCTATATGTTGAGAAAACCTTTAATTGCATTAAAATTACTTTTGATATTCTTAAAAAATATGTACAAGCATAATTCTATTGGAAATGGTTTGACACAAATCTAAAATTTAAATAAGTATATTATTACCTGCAAGATCGAACTGATTTCATTAACGTAGATTCGCTCCGTCTCCAAAAGCTCTTTTAGCACATGGCCCCGTTTCAGACGCAACGACTCAAGGTCCTAAAATATACAAAAATGTATAAATTAACAAAAACAGGTCGGAAAGAGTTTAGCGTGACTGGTTATTAGTGAAATAAATAATTAATTATTATTATTAATTAGCTTTCATTGTCGTTTCCGACCCTTTAAATCTACGAGTACTAGGGTGTCAGGCCCGGAAAACCTGCAGAAATTGGGTTTGCAGATAATCCGCCTGCCTGTGAAATATGTACATACATATGTCCCAAAAGGAATTTGTTTGGCATAAAAAATGATATTTTTTAAATCGAGTGTTAAATAGTTTTTCGGAGACAATTTTTAATAAAATATGTATTTGTATACCCTTGCAGGGTATTATAATTTTAGTCAGAAATTTGCAACGCAGTGATGAAGACATATTCGACCCTATATATATAAATATTCTTGATCAGCATCAACAGCCGAGTCAATCTAGCCATGTCCGTCCGTCTGTCCGTCTGTTTCTACGTAAGCTAGTCTCTCAGTTTTGAAGCTATCTGAATAAAACTTTACACATAGTCGTCTCCATGCTCTCACTACTATATACATATGTCGGAACGGACGACTATATCATATAGCTGCCATAGGACCGATCGATAAATTTTTAGGAAAAAAAATCTAACTTAGCCAATTTTCAACATATTTTCATAAAATTTCAGACACGGCCATTTTGTAATATTATAGAATTTCGGTTTTAATTTTATTCAAATTTCTAATAGTGTTAAGTTTAAAGATATAAGTAATAAAAATAAAATTATCTCATTATCTTGTACAGTTTTCTCACAATTAATTTCTGAAAATAGGCCAAAATTTCGGCCTCGAAATTAAGCCAAAACAGTTGTCACTTGCATGAGAAAAAGCTATGTTCTCTGATAGATTTAGGGGTATTTCGAAAATTAAAATTCGTAATGTACTATTATAACTTTTATTTTTAGAAATTTGCTGTATTTTTCATTTTAATGAATGAAACAACTTGAAATAGTTAGGGATAATTGTTATAAAGTTATTATTTCAAAAAACTTCCATACTAACGTCGGGACGCCGATTTTTGTATAGCCTTGGGCAGCTTACAAATTAAATCGCAGTGGTTTTGCCTTTCCGAAGTTTTAAGAAGATTTGGGTTAAATAATAATAAAAAAAAATAATAATAAATTTCAAAATGCTGATATGACGGAATTGTTTGCAAAATTCCAACAAGCTCGTAAAAAGACGAAATGCCGTAATTTAGTTAAATTTTTTTATTTAATCATAGACAATTTTTTTAATTGTCCCCAACTTTATTTAAAATGATGGTAATTACAACAAGAAAGGAACCTAAGTTCGGCATGCCGAAGTTTGTTTACCCTTGCAGCTTACATTTGGATCATTATGAAATTGAAAATTGACAAAGTTATAATTACTTAGTAGTGAGAGCATAGAAGACTATCTGCAAAGTTTCATTCAGATAGCTTCAAAACTGAGGGACTATTTTGCGTAGAAACGGACAGACGGACATGACTAGCTGGACTCGGTTGTTGATGCTTATCAAGAATATAAATACTTTATAGGGTCGGAAATGTCTCCTTCACTGCGATGCAAGCTTCTGACTACAATTAGAATACCCTGCAATTGAATAAAAATAGGCGAAATTGATGGCAAATCGGAAACACATTTAGTAAAAATCCTTCTTTTGGTCATGCTAAAAACAAAAAAAAATCGACGAATATCATAAAAAACAAATTGGAATACACTAGTCTGTATTGTAGTTGTATACTCCACCGATGACAAAATAAAGTGAATATCGGATTGAGTATCTTGTCAGCAAAATAAATTATATTGCTCCAGTAAACCAATTAAAATTACATTTATTTTCTATGGAGTATACCGAAAACCTAATAGAGTTTGGAACTAAGTTTTATGCATTTTTGCTGGCTTAAATTAATTACAAGCTTCGTTTAGAATAGAAATATTAAATATACCACCAGAACATAAAAAGAAAAAGGTCTATCTACCCATCAGATTTGTAGGTGCCTCTGTGAGGTATTTCGTAGTTTTTCCTATTTTCGATTTGGTGATGAAATATTCGTTAATAACACTTGAAATCAGTCTGGATCGGTTATTATTCTGAAAGATCGTGATTTGTTGTGCAATTAGACTATTTCCAAACATTGAATGTATCCTGCAACATGATGGCTCTCAATGTTACAACGTATGGACGTGAACAAAATTTGTAACGGACTGTATTCACGCTGTCTTACCATTATTTTAAAAAATGTCTGACATCAACAAATTTTGAAAAAGTAAATGAACTTTAGAAGTGACCTAGTAGAGATTGTTAAGCAGGTCGAATACAACACAAAACCATGTTTGAAATTCTTCTAACACCCTCAAAATCTTGATTTATGGTCAAAAAACCGTTTTTCGGCACTTTTTCACTTTGAAAAATTCCTGCTCGAAAAAATGTTCACCAATTTGAAAACCGCCTGGCTTTTTTTATAGCTTTGTGGAATAGCTTACAGGAAAAATAACTTCTTGTTTGTTTCGAATGAGAAAGGCAAAATTATTGCTTGGAAATATGCAACTCGCACTCTTTGTCGTGTTTTTCGACTTTGATGCCATTTTTTTAAACAAATCACTAATATTTCCCAATGATGCACACCTATTGTTGTTGCCTAGTCAATTACGAATAAAACAAGACAAATTTCATAAAATAATAACGAAAATGTACGAAGTTATGACGATTTTTCCCCCTAAAAAAACAAGATTTTTCAGAGCGCTCTATAATAACAATGTGTAAAGGGAACGAATGAGGACAATGAAAAGGTAATTCAGAGTTTAAACAACAAATTGATATTCTGGAATAGATTTTAAAAGATTTTAAAAAATTTTGAAATATGTATTTTTGCACTGCGTGAAACTGATCATTCATCTTATAAACGGAAAAGATCCAGCAAACATTTTTAGTTGTTATATTTTTCGAAAATAATTTTGTGTATATATATTTTGTTGGACGTGGCAAGAGCTACAACATTGCTCCAGAAATTCAAAATTCCCAACGGTTTGCAATATATGAGCCTGATAAAATTATAATTTTTTCCGAAAAATTCGTATTTTGGCCAAGAACGTTCGATACGTTAAAAAAAAGTTGAAAGTGTAGGGGAAAAACGGAAAGACGCGTATATTTTATTTTTTTGTAATAATAACGATCCTATGATATGTAGGTTTATGATGTTATTAAATTTTAAGACCCAAAATTTATTTTAAAATTCGGTTTTAATTTTAATAACCATACGCATAATGAGAAATATTAAACAATTTACCTCTTGATTCTGACTTTGGTCGGCGTTATCTCTCGAGGCAGACAATTCAGAAGAACCTTCTTTATTCATAGGTCTGAGATCAAATGCACAGCTAGTCTGAAAATAAATTTATCATAAAAGGGGTTATATATTTAAATTTCTTCCTAAATATATTAAAATCAAACGAATTATACTTCAATTATTAAAGCAAAACCAAAATTCCACTTCCACGGGTTTTCCACGAGGCAAGCTCGAAAAACAAAAACAAATTAAATGGGCTCCGTTTGGCGAAGTTCGAAACGAAGAAGACGCAACAAAAATCGACCAGCGTTTGACTGAATTTTTTTTTTCGAACTGCTTCGGTGCAGCGGTTTTTGACAGTTCGGATATTATATGTAGAGAGATGGAGATGGGGGGAAGTGAAATAAGAAAACCTCTGTCGAAAACAAAGATTATAAATATTAAATTTCATATTTGATGAATTTTTATGTATCGAATGGTATATTGGCAAGTATTAAAAATTTACTTTGGCAAAGCCAAAAAGTTCACATTTGATATTCTGCCTTATGGGGTTCAAATCAAAAGGCATTGCTTTAATCGTGCTACACTGACACGAGCCAGGATTTTCGCTCTTCGGCTGACGGCAGAATGCGCGAGAGAAGCGAAGCAAAGCGAAGCGAGAAGCTATGAGCAAAGCGAGAAGATGGTAGAGTGAGGTTTGCGAGAAACGAAAACAATCGTACGCTTTGAGCGAGTTGAAGCGATAAATACACGAGAATACAACAAAACAATCGTACGTTCTGAGCGAGCTGAAGCGATAAAGCAGGTTGCAAACTGCTCGCTCGTTTTGCTCTCGCTTTATCGCTTGATCTCGCAACTCGCTTCGCTCTCACTCTGACATCTTTCTAGTGATTGCACTAAAAAATGCTTGCAGTGGTTTATCGCTCGTTCTCGCCCCATATTATCGCTTCGCTTCGCTTCTCACGCGCACTCTGTCATCCTTCGGTTTTCTCTCGCGTCTCCTAATTCTCTTTGCATTTAGAGTTGACTGTTGCTGCATTCAGAAGTGTTTTACGAAGTAGTTAATGTTGCATAAAAGTGAAATATTATAATAAAGTAAGTAAAGTTATTTGTGTTGATTTAATAAATTCCTTTGCAGAATTGATATTGAACTTGGAAACGTCTTCGAAAGCGACGGTGTAAATGGAAATTAAATTTAAATGAATATGTATGTGGTTAATATTGGAATGTTTAATTTAACTCTAACATTTATATATTTTATTTGCAGATAGAATTAGTCCGTTAAAGGGTCACATGCCGGCAAAAAAGACCCGTCACACGCATTTAGGAATTATGAGAGAAGTTGTGCTAACCAAAAATGTGGTTGTTGTGTCGGTCCATATCGATGTGTGGTGTTCGGTTCAATAGGTGGAGTACGGGCAGCACTAGACTAAATAGGTACGTTCACCCGATAAAAGGGAAGGGGAATAGGGAACTAAAGGAGTTCGAAAACGTGTTCTCCGTCTACGTTTTCCTCCGTTAGTTCGAATTTCAAACGCGAAACAGTGCGGTAACGCGGCCCGCGAATTTAAAAATGTCCAAAATTTTAAATATTTCGTAAGGGCCGCCCGCAAGTGAAGGTGGCCAAAAAAACGCAATATTTAATTTGAAGCCTGGAAAAGAACCTGGGGAAGCCGGATCGGCACGACATCGAGGTGAGCCGAAAAGAAGGTGAAAGGTGGAAAAGCGCAGTAACAAGGAAATGTTACGATTTTTTTTAAGGCCGACCACACACCCAGTTTCCCGAAAGGAGGAAGGAACACCAGGCCATCGTCCGGACCTGGCGCGATTCTTTGTGGTGGCTGACCAAAATTTGTTGGCCTGGCACAAATGTTTATTTACTGGCGCATAATTTCGCGGGCCCAGTTTTCATCGTCTGGCAGGATTGGAGTTCCGGCCGAGTTATATTTCCTGACTCTGCAATTCTCATGGCGGATTTCAGTTTAACATTCCGGTGAATATGACCCAATATATGTATATGTGTATATAAGCCGAAGGAAAAGAGAAAAAACAAATGTACTGTGAGCCGGAACCAAAGTGGGTGTCCACGTTTTTCCAACCGCCACTACGAATAGAAGAAGAATTAAGTTTAATATGAAGGAGGCTTTAGGGTAAGTTAGGTGTGTGTGTATTAGATTAGGAGATAGGGGCAGCTGGGTCTCGTAATAATGACTGTTTAGTTCGTGTGGTTTCGATGTTTGTTTAAATGTTATGTGTAAACAAACTGTGCAGAATTTAGTGTGGTAGAATGTCCAGTCCTCGTGAGAGAGCTGGGATGTTCGAATGTTTCTGTTACGTGTGTCAGTGGGCCGGGTTGAAAACCCACGACTCTAGGTGAGCTAGCCGAGACATGGCCCAAGACGGTGGGCCAGTAGACAAAATAAGTTGGGAATTTATACCAAAAATTCATCAATCAACTCAAAATCAAATTCATAATCAACGATTCATCAAAAATTCTTCAAGGATTTTTAAAATCATTTTATTTATTTACTATCATGTCTTACAATAGTAATAATACCTACCAATTTTAAATTACTAAATGCATATTAAATGCAAGTATACAACTTTTAAATTATTGCGCCAGTCACAATAATACTATCATGATTTATGATGCAATTTTGATTAAATTCAGTGTAATATACTCGAAATCAAAGAATTATATCCAAATTTCGAACAAAAATATTATCCGTGGTCTTATTTAACAACTTTTCAATGTACCGCTTTTTGTTAGTAAATTTACCGACAAAAATTTAGAAAAAGTTTTTTACATATATTTAAGCAACTCAACCAATTTTATGATATACATTTTATGTGTGTATTTAGAGTGTATTTTAAGAAACCAAATTGAAATTAATCAAAAATAGTACCATGGTGGAATAAATGACTGAAAACATGTGTAAAGTTACCGACCATTTTTGATGAATTCATTGTATATTTACAGAGGGCTGTGTTTTATCAGAGCTCTTGCTGCAACATCTTGCTGCCATATCGTCCCATTTTCTCAAACACTGTTTTGTCAAACGTGCACAAGCTGAAATATTCATCCTTCACGATCTTTCACGGGCCTCCAATATCGAATTTGTTGATGAGGCATTGATACAAGTGGATTTCGCGAAAATTTTGGTTGTGAGGCCCAGGATGAAGTACAAAGTGCCCACTAGAATCAACGTCAGTTAACAATCTTTACGAGCGCTTTGTACCATAACGAATTGTTTCAATAGAAAGTATTTGTCTCAAACGAATTGAAGCACACGAAGAAGTCACAGATGTAGAATTTCACCAAATCAACAATGAGTTGAACTCAGTTGCTGTGTTTGCCGGTGCGAAGGACATTCCTGGTATTTCATCTGCCCATCAAATTCAAGTATTGAACGGAAAATTAGTGACTTCCCAAAGTGACAATTTAAGCAGCTGAAAACCAAAAAACTCAATAAAGTTTACTATATTTTTGCTTATTTAAACTTATTAATAAAATTGAAGTGTTTTTTTTTTGCTTTATTTTCGTCAAAATTTCTCAGAATAACGTTACCAACTTTTTGTGTAACGTTACCGACTTTGGTTTTAGGCTCATAGAGGCACGAAAAAATACATTTTTCGGCTAATCAGATAGTTATATCTTTTCTTTCATTCCTTATCTTTCAAAAAATGCATAAAATCAAAAATATATGCAGCTACATTCACTAATAATAAAGCTTTTGTGCACTAACCTCAGAAGTCACTTCCAAAAAAATGTAACGTTACCGACCACACTTTGAAAGCTGATTACTCCGAAGGCAAGAGAGATAAAGATAAACTTTGAACCCACGAAATGTAAGTCTCTAAGAATTCTTTCAGATGCATATAAGACATTATGCATTTTAATTATTTTTTCTGAGATATAGCCAAAAATGTTCGTAAGAATGTAACGTTACCGACTGTACCCTTGACCATATGTTTTATGTGTGTTTTTAATATAACTCAACCGTTTTTTATAATTTTACTATTATGAAAGTATACAATACTGCAGTACAACAAACACCCACGGCATAATTAACATAACATAACAAAAATTGCACTTTTCTCAGCTTTTGTCAGCTGCAATATATTGCCTTCTTACTTCTTTAATATTAAAACACGAATGAAAAACGCTCACCACTCTTGTTTGTTGAGAGAGGGAGAGCCTACACCAAAAAAAAAAAATACCGCGAAAATCCAAGACCGCACTTATTTTCAAGACACATTGGGTCTGTTCTTAAATATGGAACTCTTGTACCATTTGTGTATTAATACCGATTGGTCTTAATTGTCATACACCTTCGATTAAATAAATTAAAGATATATATTTTTATGAAAAATATTCATTAACATTTTTTTTTTTTTTTTTTTTAATAAATTAAAAAACCCCACCTTGTCCATCACGTTTTGCTGACGGGCTGGGTCAAAGCTTTGTCGCGTGTCCGTGCGAATACCTCACATTTTTGTGAATATCTCAAAAACGAACCTCTGCCTAATATTGGCACCATATATAGTGCTAATCAAGAGCTTTAAGTTTCATATTTTGTAAAATCTTGGTACACGTTTTTTGCAAGTTCGAATGTGTACGAATGTCCCGTTCGACATCAGAGAGTTACCTATGTATATGTAAACCCAGTCGGACTTTGCTTAACATTAATAAAAAAAAAGGTATCATAACTAAAACCATTTTTATACAAATGTTTAATAAATTGATTACTTTGTCAATATTTATTAATGAATATGTTCTGTATCATATTTAAATAAGATCGGCTGCCCCTAACTGTCTCCCCGATTTTCTAAAGCAAAAGATACTTTCAACTCAGCGTAAATAACGCGCGGCTTCTTGCAAATTCTGCTACAAACCGAGTACATTTTTTTCTGTATTGGCGGCTTTTTTTCAATTCCAGACTTTTTAAGGACATTTAATGATTTAAAATGAATGTATAATGATTAATTATTTTTCAAAAATATTAAATGATCTAAAATTGAATGAATATTTTGAACAAAAAGTACATAAATAAAAAAACATTAATAATTTTTTAAAGTTGGATAAAAATTGAGAAAACTGCCTTAACAATTAATTTTCGAGTATAAAATCTACTATTTATCACACCATATAGTAAGACCACTCAATCGAAAGGTAGTAAAATTACCTTACCGTAAAAAAAACAAGTTAGGAAAATATCTGGTTCAGGAGTTATGATTTTTTGCAAAGCAAAAGTATCTAAAGTGCAAGTGTGCTGCGTTCGGCTACCGCCGATCTCTCGCGAAGTTCAGGCTGCATATTTATTTATTTTTTGTTTAAATGCTTTGGTGCAGCGGTTTTCAACAGTTCGGATATTAGAGAGAGATGGAAATGGTGCGAAGTGAAATAGGAAAATATCTGTCAGAAACGAAGTATGTTGCGTCGACGTCAGAATACCCTTTTTAAAAAAAGCTAGGTACTAACATAAACTAAATTTTCTTAAAGCGGCTTTAAGAAAAATTGCTATATATTTCGCTCGGGAACCAGTGTGACCAAATATCTTAAGAAAAAGGCGGAAAACGCGTAAATGGGGTCATACTGACCCCACAGATGTTTAATGTAAGCAAACTTTATAAAACTAAATTGCAATGAACATAAAAACTTAAAAATTAATTTATAATGAACATGAAAGGATTCGATATTGGAATATTATTTATTGATCTATTCGCCACTATATAGCTCAAGGCAAATAACAGGAGGCACCAACGCCGCACAATGCACTATGGTCCAGAATTAGATTTTTTTGGCATAAACTCTAAAAATTAAGCTACAGACTTGAAACTTTGTACATTTTGTTGTTATATTATAACAAGTTTGTAAAAAAAATTTGGGGTCCATGTGATCACGCCCCTTTTTGCCTCCCATACAAGCTACTGGAATGACTTCGGAATTAAACCAAATTTTATATTTTTTTTTTACTAATTACAAAAACTTAACTTTATTAACTTTTTATGAGATCTATATTATATATCAATTATTAGAATGATTAATCTTGTTCTTCCTGCAATACTATATTACATATTTATTCATCGAAAATGTCGCTTTACCAGAACTGGGACTTGCCTATGTATAATCGATTTATCAGAAAAGGAGTAAAAATGAGCAAAAGATATTACATAGCTATAAAAAACAAAGGTTAAACCTAAAAACTTACGTTTTTAGCTTTTGTCAGGAATTGTCAGGTGGTTATTTATACTCCATTAAAGACAGAAGACATAGTTAATTTTTTCCTATAAAATCACACTAAAATTCTACAAAAACACATTTATATTCTGTATACATTAAAAACTACATACCTTATTTTTTAACCCCCACAACGGGGGGGTTTTACTTTACCTTTAATTTGCATATTTTACTTAAATTTTTGGGTAAGTAGTAAACCTTGTGTGATATGCCAACATAAACAAAAAAAAAAACGCGCAATCAGCTGATCAATAGCTTAACTTTGAAAATTCATAAAAAAGCTTAAGAGAAGCTTTCGGTCAATTTTGTTTTTGTTTTTTATTTGTATGATCAATTTACTTTTAGAAAATAATTGCTTAAGGACCGATATATTGACATAAAAATTTTGAGTTTATGCCAAAAAAATCGAATTCTGGACCAAAGTGCAATGGACGGAAAGATATTTTTGGGTTGCAAAAATCATAACTCTTGAACCAGTTGAGATATTTTTATAATTTTTTTTTTAATGAAAGGTACTTTTAGTACTTTTCGAATGAGTGGTCATACTGTATGGTGTGATTAATAGTAGATTTTATACTCGCAAATTAATGTTTTTTGAGGCAGTTTTCTCAACTTTTATACAATTCCGAAAAAGACTTTTCGTTTGTTTTCTCTGAAAATGCTAATATGGTGCATATTTAATTTTTTAGAAACAAAATAAATAAATTTTAATGGAAAAAAATTTGTTTTTGAAAATTTTTCTTTTTGACCAATTTTCTAATATTTATGCACTTTTTGTTCAAATAATCATTCAATATTACATCATTTAATATTTTTGAGAAATAATTAATCATTATACATTAATTTCAAATCATTAATAGTCTATTTACACTATCGTGCGTTACCTATCGATATCGAAGGAAACGCAATAACGTAGAATGTGTGTTTCTATTGCGTTATTGCGTCTGTTTTTGACAGCTGTCAGCATTTATTGAAAAATTTAAAAAAAATGACGAAAATGAGCACTTTGAACAACGACGAAAGCCTGATTTTATCAGCCGTGGAGTAAAATAAAGTAACCATGACGAAGGCCATGGATTTGTCTGCGATGTCTTTTTCTTTGGAGACGCGAATTGGGATTGTCTCGTACTGCTTGGGATCTTCTAAGGAATACCGCACTATAGCGAGTCTCTGGCGCACCCAATTATATACAGGATTTTGGTTGAAAGTATCCACCAGGATCCCCCATCAATAAGTGAATAACAATATCCGTTAAAGAATTTGATGATATTGGAGGCAACCTGCTCAAGAAACTTGGATAGGAAATACAAACGAAAGCGCTAAACGCATTGGGCATGCCTAGGTCTAAATGTTCTTTGTGGAACCATTATTAAATAATTATTTTGTACATTCATTTTAAAATTTTTTTTTATTACAAAAAAAGGGTTTTTACGCGGTTTTTTAAAACGCCATATTGCGGTTCTTGAAAGAGGTCCATCCAAGCGGTCGGCTAGCATCGTTCCCAATTTAAATTATATTTTATCTTTCTGTATATGTGAGAGTTCTTCAGAACTCACTGAATTCTGTCATATTCTTTGTCCACAGATCCAGAAGTGCCGACTAGAAGTCCCTAAGAGTGCACTGATCAAACCGTCAGTTACTAGGTTTTGATTTTTATTTGGTGGTGAAACTTGTACGATATTCCGAATATAGAGTTGTTATCGAAATACACAGGTGTTATCGACACAAACGTAACTTGAACGCAACTTGGACGCAACTTTTTCCCACCTCTAGGCCCCTATACAAAACCTATGTAAAAAACACACGTTTGCTCTGAGACGTAAAAACGCAGCCTAGTGTAAATGGGGGCTAAGTGTCCTTACAAAGTCAGGAATTGAAAAACAAGCCGCCAATACAGGAATTTCTTAGGGGCAGATTGGGGCAGCCGATCTATTTTGAATATGATAAAGAACATATTCAGGAACAACAACTCATACGCCAAACCCATAAGCCGGCGTAAATTATATTTTTTATTTTTCATCAAAGTTGAAAAATAGGTGAAAATTAGTACTTCGGTAAAACAGGTATGCCAGCACGTGCAAAAAATATTATAATTTTATTCTACCTTGGTTTTACTGAGATTTGATGACCCTTTCGATAGAGACCATAACCATGGCGGTCGGTAACATATTTTACCTTAAAACGACCGCAAAGTCAACATTTTTGCAACGTATCTCTATCTTGTGCGCCATCGCCGCCCACAGACGGTTTTTTTCCTTATTTAAAATGTCTTTTTTGAATTAAATCCCATAAAATAACACTTATCATTACGGCTTTTATAAAATTAACCTTTTCCTGGGGACAATAAAAGCGCTCCTTGCAAGCTATGTTTTTATTTTTTGAAATTCCCTCCATATCTAGCTTTCGAAATAAATAAATATATTAATTTTGAAAGCGAAATTTCAGCTGTTTTGTTTCCTGATCTGGCAACGCTCTTACCCATTTCGCTAGCTAGATTTAGCTTATGTTAGTACCCGAGAAAGCGAGGTGTCAGAAAATTCTTTTTTCGCTATGGTTTTTTTATATGGAGTTTGGCCGCTTTAAGAAAATTTAGTTTATGTTAGTACCTAGCTTTAGTTGTAATATTTATAAATATTTAATATTGTATTTGATTAATTTTTATTTAATAAGTCGAATTCGCAAGTATTAAAAATTTACTTTGGCAATGCCAACAAGTTCATATTTGATCTTCTGCCTTATGGGGTTCAAATTAAAAGGCATTGCTTTGGCTCCTGACACGAGCCATCATTTTCGGTCGGTTTTCTCTCGCTTCTCCTAATTCTCTTTGCATTTAGAGTTGACTTATGCTGCATTCAGAAGTGTTTTGCGTATTAGTTAAAGTTGCATAAAAGTGAAATATTATAATGAGGTAAGTAAAGTTATTTGTGTTTTATTAATAAATTAATAATTAATTAATTAAATTAATTAATTGATCTTAACCCTGAGTCCGCCATCAACTTCGACGGTGTAAATTTATATCTCATTACATTCATATGAGGAGTTTGTTTTCTGTTTAAGTTAATATGAACATATTTGTGCGAAATATTGCAAGTTGAATTTGATTTTAACATTTATATACAGGCATGCTCCGGTAATCGTAATTTTTTCTCGATTTTGATTTGGCCAAAATCTTACGATTTCGATTTTATTTCCTCCGGTTTTCGTAAAATTTTTGCCATCCTCGCTAAACAGCTGTTTGAGGTCAACAGTAAACAGCTGTTTAAACTGATTTCCACACAAGAGGGCTGCCACATTTTTCACAGTCCTAATTCCGGTGGTCTCAATTACTTTTTTGTTCAATTTTGACCATTAAAGTAATAAAATTAAATAGCATTATTTATAAAGGACATTTATGGCCCTGCTTTAAATTTATTAATGAATTCATTTATATTTTATTAGGATTTTTACCTGCCAGTTTTGTTTTACCACTGTATGGCTACCTTCGCGATAACTTTCTGCGAGTTAATTATCGGCATCTGGCCAAATCGAAATTGCTTGTTGCCGACGGCAAAATTTGGTTTGTCAAATTTGAGGTGGGGTCAGAAATAAATTTTTTATAAAATAACTACGTGCCAGAATGATCTTGTGGTGGTAATTCTAAAATATTTTTTATTTAAAAAAGGGTTTTTTCGCGGTTTTTTAAAACGCCATATTGGGATTCTTGAAAGAGGTCCATCCAAGCGGTCGGCTAGCATCGATCCCAATTTGAATTATATTTTATCTTTCTGTATATGTGGGAGTTCTTCAGAACTCACTGAATTCTGTCATATTGTTTGTCCACAGATCCAGAAGTGCCGACCAGAAGTCCCCAAGAGTGCACTGCTCAAACCGTCAGTTACTAGGTGTTTATTTTTATTTGGTGGTGAAACTTGTACGATATTCCGAATATAGAGTTGTTATCGAAATACACAGGTGTTATCGACACAAACGTAACTTGAACGCAACTTGGACGCAACTTTTTCCCACCTCTAGGCCCCTATACAAAACCTATGTAAAAAAAACTACGTTTGCTCTGAGACGCAAAAACGCAGCCTAGTGTAAATGGGGCCTAAGTGTCCTTACAAAGTCAGGAATTGAAAAACAAGCCGCCAATACAGGAATTTCTTAGGGGCAGATTGGGGCAGCCGATCTATTTTGAATATGATAAAGAACATATTCAGGAACAACAACTCATACGCCAAACCCATAAGCCGGCGTAAATTATATTTTTTATTTTTCATCAAAGTTGAAAAATAGGTGAAAATTAGTACTTCGGTAAAACAGGTATGCCAGCACGTGCAAAAAATATTATAATTTTATTCTACCTTGGTTTTACTGAGATTTGATGACCCTTTCGATAGAGACCATAACCATGGCGGTCGGTAACATATTTTACCTTAAAACGACCGCAAAGTCAACATTTTTGCAACGTATCTCTATCTTGTGCGCCATCGCCGCCCACAGACGGTTTTTTTCCTTATTTAAAATGTCTTTTTTGAATTAAATCCCATAAAATAACACTTATCATTACGGCTTTTATAAAATTAACCTTTTCCTTCCACACAAGAGGGCTGCCACATTTTTCACAGTCCTAATTCCGGTGGTCTCAATTACTTTTTTGTTCAATTTTGACCATTAAAGTAATAAAATTAAATAGCATTATTTATAATGAATTCATTTATATTTTATTAGGATTTTTACCTGCCAGTTTTGTTTTACCACTGTATGGCTACCTTCGCGATAACTTTCTGCGAGTTAATTATCGGCATCTGGCCAAATCGAAATTGCTTGTTGCCGACGGCAAAATTTGGTTTGTCAAATTTGAGGTGGGGTCAGAAATAAATTTTTTATAAAATAACTACGTGCCAGAATGATCTTGTGGTGGTGTGGAATAAACATCAATAGACCACTAAGTAAACTATTTTTTCCCCTTACTAAATTAGATATGATTTGATATTAAAAAAGGCATTTACTTTTTATTTCGGACAGACAAAGGTGCCCGTTTTCCAAATCGGTAAAACTTTTACGATTTCGAGAACCAGAGCACCGATTTTACGATTTCAAATCGAAATCGTCAAAATTTACCGAATTCGATTACCGGAGCGTGAGCGTGCCTGATAGTTTATTTACAGATAGCAATAGTCTGTTAAAGGGTCACCCGCCGGCAGAGAAGACCCGTCACACACATTTAGGAATAAAGAAGTTGTGATAACCAAAAATTGTTTAAACATCAAATAAAATATAACATTTTGTAAATAAATACAAAATACATTGTAAATAAATTGCTCCGGATTTTTACAAGGATATTTTTCGGATATTTTTTATATGTTTTCCCTGGGGTTTCCGCGGCGACTTTCCGGGGATTTTCCACGGGTTTTCCACTGGGTTTCCACAGCGATTCGATGTGGAATTTACTGCGAAATTTCGAAATTCCCTGCGGAGTACCGCAGAGATTCCAGGCGATTTCCCCGATGAGTCCCTGTCTAATTTCGAATTCCACGCCACCCGCGCCTGATGTATGAAAAATCCTTACAAGATTTGTATGGAAAATTCCACGCCAGTCCCAGGGACTGTTGTGGAATCGGCGCGGTGATTCCACGTGGAATATATGGAGACTGGTACTGAAGGGTAGTTTAAGCACTGATTTCGAGTTGATTTAAAAACATTTTTTAGATCGTACTTTTCGTGATGTTTTTATACCCTTGCAGGGTATTATATCATACTTTCGGAGCAGTGAATTTTTGAATCACCGCTCGCGTGGTCGAAGCATACCGCAAGCGCGAATCGCGCATTTTTTCCCATAATTTCCCATCAATTTTAACTGATTTCGCGTCTTTTGAGGCTGCGACCATGCGAGCGGTGATTCTCCCCTCTGAAATTTAATCAGGATTTACACAAGCATTAAGGCTACATTTTAAAATTAAAAAAAATATTTGGTCCAAATTTGAACATTTTTAAATTTTTAATTAAAATTTAATATTTTTCATTAAAAAAAATTTTTTTTTTAGTTTAACTTATTGGAAAGCTAAGGAAATTGCGCACGTTTCATGTCTTGGACAAATTTGTGTATCTTCATTAGTTTTCTCAGTATATGCGGTTGAAAAAAGTATCTTTTTTAAAAACGGGAAACTTTAGAAAATTATTTCTCGAAAATTCCAAGTATCAGATTGAAATAAGAAAATACGTATCGAATATTTTCAAGTAATAAACCGAGAAAAAAAATATAAGAAGGAAACAAAATTTTGGTGCCTAATTTTGCGTGAACGCCCCATATATTCCTAATCAGCATCAACAGCCGAGTCCGTCTGTCCGTCCGTTTCTACGCAAACTAGTCCCTCAGAAGCTATCTGAATGAAACTTTGCACATATGCTTCTATATGCCCTCACTACTATATATGTCTGAACGGGCCGGGTTGGACGACTATATCATATAGCTGCCATAGGAACGATCAGAAATTTTTGAAGAAAAAAATTATAATATAGCCCATTTTCCACATATTTTCATAAAATTTTAGATATGGCTATTATTCTAAAATTACAATTTTAATTTTTTCAAAATCAGACTATTATATCATATAGCTGTCATATGATCTTTAAATGTAGAAGATAATACAAAATGTGAATCTAAAACTCTTACTGTAAATGTAGTTTAATAGGTGAACGTTAAAATCGAATTTTTTTGATATATGTATGTATGGGTAACTCTCTGATGTCGAACGCGACATTCGTACACATTCGAACTTGCAAAAAACATGTACATACCAAGATTTTATGTAATTTCTACAAATTAAGAAACTTAAAGCCTTTGATTAGCACTATATATGGTGCCAATATTTTGGGCAGAGGTTCGTTTTCGAGATATTCACAAAAATGTGACGTGTTCGCAAGCGACACAGACAGAAGTCACTTTTTTGAAAACCAGTTCAAGCCCCGATTTCAGCGAAACGTGATGGACGATTAATGCAAATAATTTTAAAGTGTGCATTGATTTTAATTAATACAAATTTTAGTTTAAATTTAAAATAATAAGTAGTTTTTTTTTTTTTTAATTGAATTTTAATCACTGTCGCATGCGACATTTTTCTTCCATCGTACTTTTCGTGATGTTTTTTACTATTTATGTAGGTAAATCAGAGAAGTATAATTATGGTCTCTTTTGACTCCTTGCAATCTCCCAGTAATGATAGAAAGCAAAAGTCCTCTGCTTTTGAGATTTTTATAAAAACACAACAAAAAGATAATCTTTTTTATGGTGTATTTCATCAAAATGATGAAAATTCGTAATTTTGAAATTTGTTTTAGAATATGATAAAGACTTTCAAATTTTATCCATTGGTGGTCAGACGACCACTTTTGTTGGCCAAAATTAATAACTCCGTTAATATTAAAGGTATCAACTTGAAACTTTACCAATCGTATTTTTGTAATTATAGGATGATACTTAATTAAAATTATCCGGATCAGAAAACTATACCTATCCTTTAGCTTTCATAGGAACGACTGAATAAACTTTGAGATAAATTCACAAAACTTCGGTTACTTGAAGATTATGTCATTTGAACTCAACTTTAAAAATTTCATCGAAATCGTATGAAGAATTATATAGTTTTCATAAGAAGAATCGGAAAAAGTGTTATTTTGCCTTTAATTGTACAAAAAATTGATTATAAAAACTCTACACAGTTATAAATTTTATTTTGAGATTCTATCTTACCCAAATGACTATATTTAATTAATTTTATTTGATATTTATCAGTTAGCATGAGTACACTGATATTTTTAAAGCTTTCAGTATTTTCATACAAAATGTGGTGATTCTTTAATTCAAATATTGCAAAATGTGGTCAAATATGGCATTACTCACCATATGCAATCGAACAAGAATTAATTGCTCTACAACACACAATAGGTATCAAGATGGGACTAGGTGGGACTCATTACTTGTACCTTTTTAAAAATTGCATTTCAGAAGAAAACAAATTTTTTTTTACGACTCACTTTAAAATCAAACTACAAAGACATCACAAGGAGTACGGACATTTCGCAACACAAAACACATAGTACAAACCCCTCTGATTCGAACTCATTGCAAATTTTGACCAGTTCTTTTGTATTTATTGCGTTTTTTTAATTTTAGAATTGGGATAATTTCCGAATATTTTCTCTGTCCGATTGCTCGAGTAGAAACATCTGACTTTGAGAGCTTCTAGCGCAAGAGTAGCGTCACCTATGAAGATTTTGAGTATGATACGTTGATGGTCACTCTATTCTTTATCGATTGCACTACGGTCCAGAATTTTTTGGCATAAACTCTAAATTTTTATGTCAATATATCGTCCTTAAGCAATTATTTTCTAAAAGTAAATTGATCATACAAATTAAAAACAAAAACAAAATTGACCGAAAGCTTCTCTTAAGCTTTTTTATGAATTTTCAAAGTTAAGCTATTGATCAGCTGATTGCGCGTTTTTTTTTTGTTTATGTTGGCGTATCACACAAGGTTTACTACTTACCAAAAAATTTAAGTAAAATATGCAAATTTAAGGTAAAGGTATGTAGTTTTTAATGTATACAGAATATAAATGTGTTTTTGTAGAATTTTAGTGTGATTTTATAGGAAAAAATTAACTATGTCTTCTGTCTTTAATGGAGTATAAATAACCACCTGACAATTCCTGACAAAAGTTAAAAACGTAAGTTTTTAGGTTTAACCTTTGTTTTTTATGGTTTTGCTCATTTTTGCTCCTTTTCTGATAAATCGATTATACATAGGCAAGTCCCAGTTCTGGTAAAGCGACATTTTCGATGAATAAATATGTAATATAGAATTGCAGGAAGAACAAGATTAATCATTCTAAAAATTTAAAAAAGTTAAGTTTTTGTAATTAGTAAAAAAAAATATAAAATTTGGTTTAATTCCGAAGTCATTCCAGTTGCTTGTATGTAACAACAAAATGTACAATGTTTCAAGTCTGTAGCTTATTTTTTAGAGTTTATGCCAAAAAAATCGAATTCTGGACCATAGTGGATTGCGGCCAAAATCACATTATTTGGTTAACCTTTAAAAAATGGGTTTTGGCCAACAAAACTGGTCGTCTGAACCATAGTGCATTAGAACATTTCTTAATGTTATTATGTTAAAAATATTAATTTTAGAGAATTTTTTGTGGTTTTTGCCGCGGTTGTACTTTCCAGAGAGTTACGCATATGTATGTATATAAAAGCTTTATATAATTTATTTTAGTTTTTTTTTTAATTTGATAAAATTTGCAAGGGTATACAAACTTTGGTGTGCCGTAGGTAGCTTTCTTTCTTGTCTATGATGTTTTTCGTCAAAATAATGTAAAATCGTGCTTTCGCGAGTTTGCGTTCGAATATTTCGAAATTTGTTTTAGAATAAAAATTAAAATTCGATTAATTGGAACATTTCTTAATGTAATTTTTAAAAACCATTTTAGAGAACTTTTTAGTTTTTGACCGCGCTTGTGCTTTCCAGAGAATAGTCCATATTGTAAATATAAAATGTTTTTCTTTAACATACACCCATAAACCATGAGATATTCGTAATATATAAGATTAATAAAAATGTTTTAAATTTTATTAATATTAAATTATAATGTCATTCAACTGCATAAAAATAAAAATACCTTCATGATATATGTATGTATATTTATAATTATTATATACTGAAAAATATATAATTAGTTTTACGGAAAAACATTAAAATGCGCAGATCGGGATCAGTATACATATAATGTACACATCCAAAAAGGAAATTCACAAACCAATGATTCGGAGTAAAAATAAGGAAAATAGTAGCAAAGCGGAAGGTTATTATGATAGGGTGTGGGAGCTAATCTTGACTTCCGCGTTTTATTAGAGGTGTATAATTATTTTTAAGCTTTTTTAGCTACCACCATCCACGGTTCCTACATTTTGCATTACCTTTTGGTATCGTTTTAGATCTTCGGATAAGTCGCTTTCCAGTTGTACTGTTTCGGACTTTAAGTCGTCACCTAAGCTTTCCTCAAAGTATGAGCAGTCATCTTCATCACAGCTCGACAAGCTGCAGCAACAGCTGGTAGGCTTTCCTGCCGAAAGCTCGTTATATGCATTATTCCAGAAAACACCTCCGACGGCGTTGCAACAATCTTTCACCAGGCAGCTTAAGGGAGACGTTGAATGCTGCTGTCCATAACATTCACAGCAATCCTTTTCAGAATCAGACAGAGAATTTTTATCGAAACAGGATTCTCCACAGTTGGACGACAACGTGGATGCGTTAGATGACACTACAATAGGATCGGCTCTAGACGAGTTCATGAATTCATTGAAGCCTTTGCTATTAGACGTCTCTGTAACCCAAAAGCCGTTGTATTTTGATTCCTTTGCTCTTACTTTCATATTAATTAGCTTGCGCTCTTGTTCAATGTTACACTGCTTTATATTTTCTGTAGCGGCTTGTATCAATTCGTTAGTCGTTACCTTGGTCAGATTCTTCTTGGAAAAATTCTGTAAGTCGTTTGGGTCACCACCAATGGGATTTATATGACTTGAAATATTTTCTTTTGGCTTGACGGATGCATGTCTTTCCGATTTGTCTCCATTAGCTTCCACGACATGCTGTGAAAGATTAGATTGCTTATTTTGCTTCTGGCTATTGCAATTATCGGAATAAACACCAGAATCAGACCAGCATTTTGGATTTGCTCTGTGGTGTCTGTCAATTGGTACGGCGTAGTCATAACTTTTATCGCGATAATTTCTCTGAGAATTATGGTGATGGTTGAACCGTTCTTTTTCTTCCACCAAGCTGTTAATGATATGCAGTGGCTCCCGTTTCTTGCGAATGTGAACTCTCTCTAGCTTGTTTTTTTTTTTATAGCTTGCGTTACCGTCTGGTTCCGCGTCTAAAGTTATCCATTTTGATGCAGACAGACTTAAATCTTGGGCTTTCATGTTCCGAATGGAAGGTTCGGGTCTTAGAAGTGTATTCCCCATTTCTGTGCTTTCGATCCGCGCAATTCGGTCGGAACGTGATTTTATACCGAGTGCCTCATGCAGAAAGTCGCACTGAGAGCTTTTATATTTCCAAGTATGTGAATTATTACAATCACATATAATTGCCTTGTTACAGGAACAATCATTCCCATTTGGCTCCTGAAGCAAGGAGCTGCTATTTTGAGTTGGCCAGGACTTCAATCTTAATTGTGTTTGGGAGGCCAAAAGACTTTTTGAGTTCTTCAACAATACATTAGAACCGGTTTGGCACACAGGTCCGATATGTGCTGGACTTCTGAACTGTTTGCATAGCCCCTCGAAACGAGTGGGGTTGTTCAGTCGGGTAGACAGTGGCGACTCGTTTGACCTGTTTATTAAAGCCTCCTTGCACTTATGCACATAGTTAACCTTGAGCAGCTTCATTTTTGGTATATCAGCACTGTTATTGGCTGACTTTCTTGGGTCTAAAGAGTTGTCTTGGCCGCACATTTCGCTGGGCAACAGCTTTTGCGTTAGGGTCAGAGGCAGCTTGCAGATCGGCATATTTGATTTTAGCGTAAATCACGTTTGATTAAAATTAACACAATAGAAGAGTATGTATAATTTTTTCCAAATACTCGGTCCATTTTTTGTTTTCATTTACTTGGCTCTTTTATTGTCTAGTTTCAAATGAATTAAGAATACATGTGCTTTTGGATAAGACAAGAGCTGCTATTAAACATATGTATGTTTGTATAATTGTTTTACTATGATGTATGCTCATTTCACTGTGAATAATATTCCGTCGCGGAGTACGGCGCGTGGCGTTGTTTCAGCACCGAACGCATAGAAAGCACTGCCTGAGTTGTTTAACCACGAATCCAGCAACCAGTTTTGACCTTCAACAAGTTTGATCCAACTTGTTTGATATTATTGTGCTTTAGCATGCCGGTTTGAAACCTACTGTGAACCGTTTATTGACCGTAATCTCTTCCATTGTTGCGCTTTCTCCTCTCAAATTGTGTTTATAATGCTCTTGTTCTAAGCGGCCGGTATTAGTGCGTTAATACCTACTTATTTGTATACCCTTGGAAAGGGTATAACAATTTTGCAATATTTATGAAGTCTAAATAAATAAGTTCATTCGATTGCCGATCGGGAAATTATATCAAATATTTGACATTTAGGGCTATCAGGCAAGTTATATGATAATCTGGGTAAGCGGTAAAACCTCTATTTTTTAAATATAATTATTTTGTACATCTCCAGTAGCGTGTATAGCTTGGGAAAGGTTGGATCAAATTACAAACTGCGCAGACTTTCTTTTTTTCTGTCAGATACTGAAACAATTGTCATTTTGGTGCTATTGTAAATGTCAAAGCCACGTAACATGTTTACGGAGTATTTGTCTATAGCCTTTACCTTACTAGAATATTTCTTTTGTCATTAAAAAATGTATCGTTAATTACATTGTTATTAAAACTTTTCTGACAAATGAAATTATTATTTTTGTATTAATCAAATTCATAACACTATGGGGAGAAAATCTAAAAGAACGGAACCTTTTAACAAATAGCTTTAATTTAGATTAAAAACAAAAAATCTTTTATTACCTACACATTTTTATTTTTAATATTTTATTTTGTTTATATATAATAACTGAGATAATAAAAAAAAAATATACAAAAAATGAATAAAAAACTAGTAAGAAAGCGGGAGAAGATTTAAAATAATTATTTCGATGGACTTAAATAATGTTAAGCGAGATAGAAAGCTAACTTCGGCTCGCCGAAGTTTTTAAACCCTTACAGCTGACAATTGGATTATTATAAATTCGCCAAATATGATCAAATGAAAAGAAAAACTAACAGGAATTATATAAAGCATTTATATTAAATATACCAAAAAGATTTAATGTTCACCTATTAAACTACGTTTACAGTTTTACAGTTACAGTTTTAGATTAACAGTTTTGATTTTCTTGTACATTTAACGATCGTTTCTATGGCAGCTATAGTATATGATAAGAAGTCAGAGTTTCTAGATACAAAGGGCCATATCTAAAATTATATGAAGATATGTTAAAAATTGGCAAAGTTAACATTTTTTCCTCAAAATTTTGCGATTGTTCCTATGGCAGCTATATGATATAGTAGTCCAACATTTATGTTAGTACCAGAGAAAACGAAGAAGTCTTACTTACTTACTGCAAGGGTATTTAAACTTCGGCATGCCGAAGTTAGCTTTCTTTCTTGTTTTTTTTTTGTTATACATATATCTATAACTTAAAACTAATGTTAAAATTAATGTACTTCGCAGAGTTTGAGTGGGGATAGAAGAACATATGTAGTGGAAACCCACTCACTTAGTGACGATATACACAGAGAAGTAGTAGTCAGCCTACGATTAATGGAGCAGTATTAATATAAATAAAAAAAAAGATTTCTGATTCGATATCGCTATAAAAAAATAAGAAAATTCTACAAAAATGTAAGGTTTTTTGTGAATTTGAAATTATTTTGATAAGATAAATTATGTCAAGTGATAAGCAAAGTTAATTTGCTTTAGTCGTTTCGAGTGGAAAATCTGGCTCAAATCAGAAATTATCAATTTGATACAAAAGCTTTACTCCCAATATTTTCGCAATGTATCGCTGATATTTACCCGTATAGAACATATATATCTTTAATAATTTTAGACTACTGAAGCTTTTATTTGTAGTCTAAAACGTTGATTAATACTAACTCTGTAGCCACACTGGTTTTTCAGTCATATAGCCAATATTTTCAACGACCTCGGGCTCGCTGAATGACTGAAAATATTTACTAAGCAGTTTGTATTGGAACAGCTGTTTCAGCTGCCGATATATTCTGTCTAACTATAAAAATAATTTAAATAAGTTTGAAACATTGTCGGTGTTAATCATTTCTAAAGTTGAATTATATTTTTTAGTGGGATTTTTTATGGAACTTTTTTTTAAACGCCCCACTGTGCAATGGCTTGTACAGTGTCGGCAGTTGTGGCCGAGTAAAAAATGGAAAGAAAGTGCAATTGAAAGTGAAACTTTGTAGAAATAACGAAACGGAAAAAAATGCTTCTCACTTATGACATCTACTAAAACGCGACAAGAGAAATTATTCGATAATGAAAATATTTTAAAATTTAAATGTGTGTCTGCAAAGGAATAAAGATTCGTTTCTCGTCAACCCATTTGGCTCGAATACAAATATGTAAGGAAGATGGCTTTCTTACACGGGAACATGCGACGTAAAGTTGGCAGTATGAAAAGAAGTCAAATTCCAAATTAGTACCACAAACGTCGAGCGATTGACCTTGCGACTTATTAATTGACATAGCGATCGCAAGACGGAAACTGAAGTCGTTTCAGATCAAATGATGTTTAATAAGTTGGGCGTTGTTCGTGTTAGGTGTTAGTAGGCGCGACAAATGAAAGTATAGAAAAGGAATACGAGGAAGTGACTACTGGCGTGGTGCCAGATTGTTTGCCTGCATGCGTACTAAGTTTTAGTTGGGGAAGGCTATCTACTTTTGATGTTATCATGTACAAATCGTTATAATTTGCACATAAGACTCTAAAGGGTTCATACAATTCAAAAGACGTTCTACAGTGGCGCAAAACTAAAGGAATATAGGATCTAGTATTTCTACTCGGCACGTGAAAGTTAAGCTGACCCAGCAAGTCAGCACTTTCCACGTCACCGTGGATAAGGTTAAAAATGAACGTAATGCCAAGCATGGTTCTACGGTTAGCTAAAGAAGGTAAGTTAATTAGGAGAAGTCTACTAGAGTACGAGGGTAACCTCTGGTTTGGATCCCAGTTCAAACCGCGTAAGGCGAAAAGCAGAAAGTTCTTCTGAACTGACTCAATGCGTTTACTGTGAACCCCATAATGAGGGCTCCAGACGCAAGATCCATATTCTAAGATAGGACGAACTAAAGAAATATATAGGGATTTTGTAACATAGGGGTCATTGAATTCTTTCGACCACCGTTTAATGAAACCAAGCACACCTCTGGCTTTATTCACCATGCACGAAATATGATCGATAAAGTCAAGTTTAGGGTCCAGACAGGTCCGAAAGAGCTACGACAGATAGTTGCATTACAATGACATGCGCATTACTTATCTAACACACCCTGTATATACATAGGTCACAATAATGAATTAATTTAATTTGATGTTGTAGTGGTTTTTAATTAGGTGAAAAAATGGGGGCGCTAAAAAAATATTTATTCTCAAAGTGGGCAGTAGACAAAATAAGTTTGGGAACCACTGCACTAATTTCGTCTGCAGCTGTCGATCGTGTGTGACTGGCAAATGAGAGGTTCGACCGCCTTATAACAATGTTGCTGAGATGCCAAATTATGCATGTGCCATGGCATTCCCAACTCAGTCAGCACCTTGTTAGACATCATCAATCTAATCTTTCGATGTAGAATATCTCCACTCGAATCATCTTTGAATTTGTTCCACAATTCAGCTGGGTTTGATGGAAAACATGTGGTTAGAATGATATCATTCGTTTGAAGTTCGTTTACCTTAGGGTCAATCCAGTAGGTACCCATATGATAACTAGCAAAGAAATTTGTTTGGTGGTTCGATGCTCGTTTACCATAGAGTTACCTACCGAACCACCCATGTATGGGCTAGTGGAGTAGGTAGTGCAACATGGTCAATTGCCACCATCAGTACTACAGGGATACAAACAAAGTACGAATTTGATTCGGATTTCCTGTAATGACAGCTTCGGTCATAGTGTAATCCCACTGCGCATCATTTTCTAACAGTTACAAACTTTGAAACGCTTCTAGAAACGTTGCATACAAATGAGCATCAATTGTTTTCAAATCTTGGAATGAAATCGGTCCACGAACTTTGCAACAAGTAAAGGCCCTCGCTACTCACATAGCGTCCCATTTAGAACTGTGTTACTTCATCCAATGCATTTTTATTCGCAATCAGCCATATCACTTCATTTATTCACATATTTGGAAGTGTACTTGATGGATTTGGCTGAGTTGCAATATTCGACAATGATGTGCGTCTTGAAGAGAATCTGCTCAGCAATGGAGAAAATATATCGATCCACCGATTATCAACCACAATATCTTGACAGTTGGTGTTCTTCCGTTATCTGCAGGTGAACGTGGTCGATACGACGGATATAATCACCATCACCATCATTTCCAGTAATAGTTTCTGTTACTAAATATCGTGGATATCGCTTTGAAATACGAATATCGATTTCGGCGTACAGCGCGACCTATTGTGTGACGTTTGTAGCTAAAAACGATTTTTAAAATTTTCCGGTTTTTCCAAAGATTTTACGAAATCTCTATAGCCTTTGTTGTCCTCCCAGAAAATAAGAATCCAACATAAAAACAACCATCCAAATCGGAAGTCTGAAAGTCGAGTTATTTGAGTTCGTACGAACTCAAAGATTGTTTTATTTATATATCTACATATCTATTGATAAATATAAATATATTCTTTTATTTAAGAATCAAAATAAAAAATAATATAATACAATATTTAGGTTAAATTAGCAGCATATGCAAAACTTTAAATTGTTTGGTTGTTCTATATTTATAATTTATATTATTTTAGATATTTCAACTCTGAGATATAAATATTTTGTATGTACATACATACATATGATATGTACATATAAATATTTTACATATCTTCCCTTAGTTTTTTTTTTCATTTGCCCGAAATGAATGGGTTTTATTATGATCCAATTGCTAACTGCAGGAATACAAACTTCGCGGTGCCAATTGGAATGACCAAAAATTTATTAATATAGATTATGATTTTTTTTTAACACCTTCTCATCTACTACGAGATAAGGCACCTTGAAATTTCAGAATATAGAGCTTAAGTTATTTCAGTTTGTTGTTTAGTTTATTAAATTGTTTGTTTAGATATATGCAAATCTCTGAGTGCAAGTAGGTACTCTTTACGTAAAGACACAATATACATACATATGTATCTGTATTCCGTCTAAGAATTAAATGCAATACATTTCACCAATAGAATTTTGAAAGATGTTTACATGTCTATTATCCAATCGGCTAATTTGTTTGTAAGAAATCAAAAATTGACGTTGGTTTAGTTCTTAACCCCCATTTAGGATTCACTTTCCAATTGAAGGTGGTCGTTTCAATATCAACTACGGAATTGTAAAATCAAAATGCTTTTAATCGACCAGGGATGGTCCCTTGTTATAGCTGCTATAAGTAATTATAAAACCTCATTAAAGAAAATTTTTAATAAAAGTTTCTTAAATAGCAGGAAGTTATCTCAGTGAAAGTGCAGTCTGCATGTTTTTGAATGAGAAATTTGTGATACAACTACAACAAATTGCACAGTATACTAGTTTAGTTTTACTAAATATGAAATCATTAAACGAAACATTTGATCGGGATGGAGTGAATGCAGGATTTAAAAAATATCAGTTACAAGAGGATAATGGTAATGAGCTGCTGCTAAAAATTACAGAATCCATTGAGGTTACACACTGTCAGGTAAAACTGTAAAATAAGTTGTTTTATTACATTAGTTAAATTGTTTGATGGTTTTGTCAGACATTTGTTGTATTTGGTCCAGATATCATTCGTTTTGTGGATGCCTTTACAAAGGCTTCAATGTATTCAATATGGCGGTCCTTACATAACAAATTCGTTTTCGCATACGTTGCAAAGCAGTTCAAGGAAGAGCTGTTTAAAAGAGCGTTTTTCAAGGGTATTTATCATAGTCTTTTATTTCTACCTCGTCTTCATTGAATTTATTACAGATCAAGCAAACCTTCTTTTTGTGGTACGAGACTATGCAACCGGTAGTGTTTTCGACATGAAGACAAACAAATATGTGGGACCTAGAGCAGAAAACCCAGCGCAGCTTATACTTCTTGATAAGTACTATGTTTCAGAACAAAGCTTTCAGGAAGGCGAATCTCTTTTCCCGGACAAACTTAAAGATTTGAAGGGACGCGAAGTCACCATTGCTGGGTTTAACTATCCTCCATACACTGTTATTAAAGAAGTAAGATTAACAATCTATTATTACTATATTAAGTTAAATAAGGAGTTTTAAACGTATTGTGGGATATATATTCATAGAGTTTTATGTAAAATTAACTATTGTAGATGCCTGTCCCCGTAGCAAGCACCAAGTGATTGTGCAACGCGACTACTATATACAAACGTTCTCCCAATCAAAAATAAGTTTACGAATGTCCGATCGTAAAATGTTATATATCAATCAAGATTTGAACTGTTGGGATAGCGTATGAAAATAAGTTTGTGAAGCGAGGTTTTATTACACCTACTAAGACCAGTCTAACGCCACACAGTGGCAGTTTAGATACATTTGGGTTGCAAAAATCATAACTCTTGAACCAGTTGAGATATTTTCATAATTTTTTAAAATGAAAGATAGTTTTAGTACCTTTCGATTGAGTGGTCATACTATATGGTGTGATAAATAGTAGATTTTATATTCGAAAATTTAATTTTTTAGGCAGTTTTCTCAATTTGTATCCAACTTTGAAAAATTATTAATGTTTTTTTATTTATGTACCTACATTCAGTAAAAGAACAAATTCGATGCTACATAACCTCAAATATAGGCAAAAAACGCTGTTTTTGCACTTTTAGGTTAGGATATCTCGGAAACTAGAGGCAATTCGGAAACTTCGAACTCGGATTCGGATTCAGCGCACCGAAAACCTTCGGAAAAGTATATACTGGTTTCTGGGTCAGAGGGTCGAGCTGATTTTGTCGGCCTGTGCAATTAATGATTTCAAATGAATGTATAATGATGAATTATTATTTTTCAAAAATATTAAATTATGTAAAATTAAAATATTATTTTGAACAAAAAGTGCATAAACGTTTGAAAATTGGTCAAAAAGAAAGATTTAAATTATACAAAAATTTTTTTTGTTTTTTTTCTTAACATTTTTTTTTTTTTTTTATTAAATATGCACCATATTAGTATTTTCAGAGAATCAAACGAAAAGTATATTTCAAAATTGGATAACAATTAAGAAAACTGCCTCAAAAAACATTAATTTTCGAGTATAAAATCTACTATTAATCACACCATATAGTATGACCACTCAATCGAAAGGTACTAGCTGAACTACCTTTCTTTTGAAACAAATTATGAAAATATCTCAACTGGTTCAAGAGTTATGATTTTTGCAACCCAAATGTAGCTAAACTGCCACTGTGCGCCGGGGGACCCGATCTTTTTTGAATATGATAAAGAACATATTCAAGAACAACACCTTATAGGCCAAACCCAAAATATACCAAAATACCATTTTTGACATTCCATCAAAGTTGAAAAATAGGTGAAAAATTAGTACTTTGGTAAAACAGGTATGCCAGCACGTGCACAAAAATTATAATTTTATTCTACCTTGGTTTAACTGAGATTTGATGACCTTTTCGATAGAGACCATAACCATGCCGGTCGATTACAAATGTTACCTACAAATCGACTGCAAAGTCTGAATTTTTCGAAATAACGACATGCTTTTTTTTGCAACCCAAAAGAGGTTCAACTTTGAACACGTGTAACTTCTAAAATACTTAACTGATTTGACTAATTTTTTGGATTCAACACTTTTGAACTATTACCTGTCGAATAAATAATTTGATTTGATCCGTTGTCATCAAAAATTTAATTTTTGTATAGTATCTGTATCTTTCCGGCCATAGTGCGACGTGCGTTGAAGTTCATTATTAGAAGAATGGTAAATTGGTACTAAATTCAAGAAGGCTTAATTATCTTGGGAGAACGGACCTGAAGCTCTGTGGACGAAAGTTCCGTGGAAGAGGGAGAGAGAGAACGAGTGTACGGGATCACACTACCTCCGCAAAATAAGCCCCCTTTTGGCGTGAACAGTGATAAAATAAATATTTATTAAGATTAATACATTTTCGTTTTATGACAATACACAAAAATATGCGGTGGAAAAAGACACAATCAAAAATGTACTCTATCTCTTTCACGCGCGGAATTTTTGTCCATTTATTTATTATTTCTTTACTTAATCCATTTACATTAAGTAACCCTTCTGTTAAATACTAACAAAACTAATTAACTCCAAAAATTAATCATTGTGAAATAACATGGCACCAAAAATGTTTGTGTTGTTTTTGCACACACAAATGTGTATGCGGTGGTCGCTTGCACGAGTAAAAAGTCATCCAAGCAGTAGGTACCTACTCATATTGGCACCGCATAGAAGGAGTGCACAAAAGAAACGAGTAAAAAAACACCGCATTATTTTTTGATGCGGTGCTTTGTGACTCGAGTATAAAAAATACTGTGTGTGTATGCGGTGTACTTGTAGTTGCGGTGGACTAATGCAGATCTCTGGTACATACACAGAATACTAATCCCAATGCTCGAGACATAAGTGTACCACAGGATTCAGCGCTAAGGAATGTCTATATCGATGGTACTGAAACTCGGATTGTCTTAACTTTCTGTGAACGATATAACTGCAGAGTCCAAATCGACACATGTGAGTACACAATTTATAAACCTGAAATAAAACTATATTATTTAATTACCTACTGCAAGGGTATTTCAACTTCGTCTTGTAGATTAGATCTTAGATTCTTTTATTGTTTTCTTAATAGTTGAAATTTTTAAACCGGTTTCCATGTGGGAATACGCATTTCCTGTGTATAAGCTTAATTTTGTTTTTTTTTTAAGTGTGCTTTGCGTCCATTTGCTTGCTATATCGTGATTCTTGTTAATAAACACGGTTACCAAAATCGATGCTGCGGTGTTGAAACTCTGATGCAGGGGAGATTACTAATGATACTGAGGGCGGTAATGTTGAAGACAAAGTTAGCCAATTCTTCGGCCGGTGCTGAGGGCTCAAGAGCCAGATAAGTGATGCAGGTTATAATGCTTGCCTTGGTTGGCTTAGGCACGTTCGGTGTTGTCCTGCAGTACATTGCATAGTTGTGTTGTTGCTTCTACGGCTCCGTGGTAGGGATTCTTATGGTTTTTTATTCAGGTGCAGGTTTTCGGCCTTGTAAAAGTTTAGTGATGGAGTCCAGCGTCGGCTTAATTTTCTTAAATCCGAACCAGTTCAAGATTTCAGTCCCGTGACAGTTTTAAGCCGTCCTAAAGAGTGCGTCGTGATCTCAAGTGAAACTGTTTTTCGACGATTATGATTATTTTATCTGTTTAGAGTATTTGTGTGGCGTGCACTTATTTTCCTGCTGACCTTTATGACGATGGTCTTATATGCGTTGCCTTAGGCGTCGTTCACTGCGTATTGCATAGGTCAAACAATCATCTGGTTTTGGTGTCCCAAATTCCAGCTTGAGGGCTCTCTAAAACCGCTGGTACTGAGACTGCTTCACCAGGACAGCTGATCACGCCGTAGACGCGCTGATATCGTCGCCGTGCCTTAACGCAGTCGTTCCTTCCGACGGCTTTCGCATGGTTCCTCGAGTTTCCTGTCGCGTGAGGGGGCATATCTAGTTCACATAAAGTCGTTCCAAGCAGCCTGAAGTTGGCTCATGCCGGAATCCGTTATCTGTTCAGCGGTATCTGCAGTGTTTAAACTCTGCAGCTCAAACGTGAAGAACTGGGTGTCGAGGGTGTCAAATCTGGATCTTCTTAGTGCTATGGCTTCTTATGGAACAGTTTAAGAAAATAATTTCGTACAACTCGGCTGCAGGGGTGCTGGCTTCGAGAAGTGCTCTGAAAAGTCGTGGAACGTCGACGCTCTCACGAGAGAGTTAAAAAAAAAAAAACAGCGAAAACAAGCTGGCAGCTATGCCCTATCGCAATTGTTTGTTACAAACTGGAAACTATTACAACTAATTACAACTAACTGCAATGTCAAATCCAAATAGAACATTAACAAGTGCAATCGGTAAAGCCAGGAATCAAAGTCACGATCGGCAAGAAAAACACGGTTGTCTCCTGCACGACTCATCGACTAACAGCTACCAAAAGAGTGCGCTCATTCACCGGCTAAGTCGACTTACATATGTGCTCACTAGTACTATACCCTTCCTTACTACCGTAATATTAACGACAACAACAACTTGAACGCGTGCGGCTACTCAGTGGTCTATCCCAATATCGTAAGCAAAATTCACCTCTACTGACTCTCCTACGAATAATACGCTTTTACAGACTGGGATTGATTGGTATGTACAAATAAAAAGATTTGTCATAATTGGTGTGGTTAAAGAAGATGCGTTTCAAACACTTCAAGTAACCAAAGTTCGTTCGCGAAGCAATGCTTTGCGGCCTCTATTCCATATGTAATTATAAATATATTACACTTAGAAACTGAAAGATAAAATGAGCTAACAAGTTGTATTAAAAGGTGGACAGTAACTGAGAACTAACCAGTCTACAAAGAACTCAAGAGCCGCCTAAATCTAAGTTTCTGGACTTAACTTATGGATGAATCAAACAAACATATTCACGCCATCAACAACCACTCTTGGTGTCTCGTTTGCCAGCGCTCTTCGCTACCCTTGATCATCTGCTGCCCAGCCGGCAGCATTGCGACCCCAGAAACCTAAACCAAAATACACAAAAATAATAAAATAAACTCTTCCTCTACAAACTTTTAGTGGCCTTGAATCCACTCTAGCTACTCTTTCAATTATTATGATGTAGATTCAAAGTTTCCTCCAAAATCTAATTCGGAACCAGAGACCTCCAATGGAACTCCAGCTAAAACAAAAGTCTAAAACGATCACATATTTTTTAAGTCAATTTTCAATTGAAGCATTTAGCTCCACGGATTTTTCCTATCGTTTGTCATTAACCTGCAGCATGACCCTTTTGGCCGGTTTGCAGATGCGACGATCTAATTATGCGAACTGAATGCTGAGACTAACGGCTGAGCATAAACGTACTTTGTCTCTGCCTCCAGGGAGCTTTTCCCCTCTTCGGAGAATTTAAAATGGAAGCGAATCCCTTAGCAATCACACAGACCAAAGCGACAAATAAATGAATGAAATGGTTTAATATATGCCGAATTATGTTCGGACAGTTTCCCGCCGCGTTCCAGTGTCAGTGAGATGACTCCGCGTCAAAAAAAAAAAAACTCTGAACTAAGCGCCAAATCTAACAAATCCTTTCGCTCCCAAACATTAAAATGTCGCCTCTCCCCCTTCGGGATCCACAGTCTGTTATGCAGATGGTGCTAGCTAATATCTCTAACCTAGATGGCGCTAGCCGATTCTGCCACAAGCGTTACAAAACGTTGATCGCTGCCGCAGCCACTTCATTTGTTTTGCTGACTCCTCAATAAAAGGCTTCGCTGCCCAAGCGGGAGCGGGATGGCGCAGATGATGCGGCCGGAGTGTATCGGAACACAAACACAAAAATATTTGTTTCCACTCATATGATCGAAGAGCGGCATTAATGGAGCGGCTAACATTTGGCAGCATTTGATTGGGGAGCGTAGGCACCCTTACCAAAATGTATAATACCATATTTAGAAACCAATTTGTCAAAATCGTAACTCTTAAATTGCGGTCCATTTTCGCTGACAATAGTTTTCGGAACGCCATAGCAAGGGAAAACTTCGTGTCTCAGGTACTCAATAATAACATTGGAAGTAAATTTTCGCACCGGATTAAGAAAAGTAAACTTGGAAAAGTGATCTAGTATGAAAAATATGCCAATATTGCCTTTCTTAGTTCGTGGAAAATCGACATATAGCTGCTGAAATGGTCTTTCGCTAGTCGCTTGTCTTCCCATTGGCGGTTTGAAGCTAACGGTCGGATGTTTGGAAGTTCGACATAATTCACATAAGGATATATATTCCCGCACGTCTGTAACCATTCGTGGCCAGAAGAAGCTACGTCGAATTCTTTCTAAGAATTTAGTGACTCTGCAATGAGCAGGCGATGAGACGAATAACGTCGATTTTTTGAAAGTCTGGTAAATTCGCAACCTTAAACTTTTCCTTGAGTGCAGAAAACTTATCGGATTGAAAAGTTTTGGATTCTAAACCTATTCTGAGAAATGTTTCGAACTCTGTCGCGGGATTGACTCTTCGTCCTCATAAGATCACGATAATGCGTCGGGAACTACGTTTTCGCATCCTTTGCGATGAAAAAAGTTTTTTTTTTTTTTTTTGCGTTCTCATTCCCCTCGAATGGTTTCTTTCCCAGAAGTTTCATTAAGTGAAAGTGCACTGTGGAATACTTTGCTATGAATCGCTGGTACCGGCTCGTCATTTCTAAAAACCTTCGAAGTTGTCGTTAGGTTTTCGGAACTGGAACTTATGATACTACTCGAGTCGTTTCCGGACTTATCTCCAGGGTTCCTTCTCCAACAATATATCCAAGGTACTTGAACTATTTCAAGCAAAGTTGGCTTTTGGTCAGTCAAACTGACTAAGTCCATAAGACGACATTAAGTTTGTGGAGCATTGGTTAACCCAAACGGCATCCTCTTAAATTGATTCAGTGGTTGGGTACGGTGAATGCGGTTTTGGCGCTAGATTGCTGACCTAAAGATTTATGCCAAAATGCATCTTTAAAATCTATATTTGAGAACAGCAGTAAGTCAACTCATTAATCCATCTAATAAAGGCATTGGGTAAGCGCCTTTTATTGTGACCGACTTTTACATTCGTGCGTCTAGAGAAAACCTGACTTTACCGGGTTTTATTATGTATTAGTGTTACCGGAGAGGACAACGGTGAAGCTGGAGCTTCTTCTATCACGTCATGAAATATCATTCGGTCGTCTTCATTGCATAGTAATATTTCCCTACCCGGAGATAGAAGATAAAATCTTTGTCTTATGGGTTTGGCATTTGACGTATTGATCGCATGTTTAATTAAATAAACGCCAGGGGGATACTTCAGGCATACAAAACTTCTTTGAACTTGAATCTGAATCTAGTTGGGGATATTCGACTAGGGAAGGGGACGAATATACCGTGCTAAGTTTTCCGGGAAAGGTGAGCATTTTTGGCAGCTAGAGAGTCTTGATATCTGTGTCCTGTCTCGTCGCAGTTCAAACACTTAATCTTGACGGAAATACGAACGGCACATATCTCTTCGGGTGGTTCATCTTCCAGATTTTCTTCAATATCTTCCTCCCACTGTATTAACGACATTTCTGGGATTGGGACGGAAATTTGGCCTTGATCTGAAGCCCTTGGAGAACTCTTTATGCCTATGACATTACTCTCGGAAAATACCTAGATTTGGAGTGGATCCATGAAGAATTTCGTTTTTCAAACCGGCTCGAAGATTGTATCTAACTTCAGAGGTTATTTCGAAATCTTATAATGGTTCTCTTAAGGAATCCGGGTTGGTAAGCATCGCATCTAAAAACTCGTCAAATGATTCATTACTACCTTGCTTTCGCCTACGTCCCTATCTGTTCACTGATCTGGGTCAACACGCATTATTGCTGGACCCCAAAATAAAAGGTTTGCAAACTGAAATAGTAAATCAAAGTTTCCATTGAGGCACTGCGATGTTAAACAGTTAACTCGGTAAATGAAATCTTCGATCAACATATCGTTTTTTGAGCCACTAAATTTGAAATGACCCCAGAAACTCTATCTGGTCTTCCTACTGAGTAATCGTTTCCATTAGTTTGGTTGTTTATTGGGTTATTTCTTTAAGCATTATCTCTGAAGTTACTCAAAAGAGGCAATGAGTTTGGTATTTCAAGTTGTCATTCTAACTGAGACTCGCCAAGATGCCAGATTTATATTAGCTGGAAATGCACTAATCTCAACTCGCACTGTTGAACTCGCTTTTCCGTTATGTTTTGGTGGTTTGCTACTATACCCTGACGCTCTAATTTATGATTTGGCGTTGTATTCTGTGACGATCTGTCAGTGCTCGGGTGGCTCAAGGATGGCCAGGATACGCCTCAGATATTTATATTTGGTTCAGGTGGGTTTGCTGGAAGAGAATCCGACCCGGGTTCCAAAGGAGAAGACGGGAGAATTACACAGTAATTGGATATCGGGTCTTTATTCGTAGGTAATCAATATCTTGATTAAACGTGTCTGGATCGACGGTTTGGAATATAAGATTACAACCATCTTACCGGAAAACCCTCACAAGTTGCTTGATTCTTACCGTAAAAAAACAGTTTTCACCGTGAGATATAGTACGTTCACTACAACCATCCGTAGCATCGAAGCTGGTGTATCACAAGGAAGTAGGCTAGGACCAATCTTGTGCATCCAAGTATATTACATTTACACTAAACTTATCTAAATGTCCACCACTAACCTTAAACAACAAGCCACAAGCAGACGAAGTCAGCTTTCTTGGAATATTATACAGAGGGCTTACTGTAGAAAGCATATCGAAGTAAAGAATGCCTATTTTAAACTAAAGTCCAGCAGCCTTCACTGACTCACAAATAAATAGAAATAATTAAAAGATTCTACGAATAATAATCGGAGCCCCCTGATACAAACATCCAGAGAGACCTGTATACATATAAATCCCATAAGAGAAGAAATTGATTCGAGAAAAATTTAAATGAAGTCAACTCCCTCAAATCTACTAGCCAGACAACTTAGCCGGCTAAGCAACCATTCACGTCTACAGCGACTCATTTCCAATCTCTGGCTAATAAATAAAATGTAATGTAATATACCCTCTACACAAATTTGGGACATGATAAATGGTTTCAACATCCTTCGATCTTGGTGCGAAAACAAGCTGTGTCGTAACTCACGATTGTCAGCCTATTGGGTTCTTTGACCTGTACGCTAGTGTATCTACTAGGTATGTGTGTCGTTCTTTTCGTCTGTTGCTGCTCTGCTACTATCGGTGACGTGGCTCTGTGCCACTGTTACCTCCCACCTACCCTATGTATTGTAGGTTCCTCGTTTGGGGACGTAGTTGCCCCAAGATGCCTCCTTCTCCTAGTTACAAACATTCTCGGTCGGTACTTAGCTTTAAGACCCTCTTACCGGGTACCGGCTATATAAAGTGTCGGGATTCTTCGATCAGGGTACTCCATGTGTCTCAAATTGTATTATTTGTATTAATTTAATACTTAGTTTGAACATATACTTTTCAAAATGTATATTTATTTTGAATAATTGAAATACAATATTAAAGTTCAATATTTAACATAATAATTTACCTATTATAGCTGACGCCACCGATTGGGGTACCATTTACCCAAATATTTCTGGAGATGGTGCACTAGGTATGGTCATTAATAACAAAGCGGATGTCTGCATTGGAGCTATGTACTCGTGGTTGGAAGATTACCGATTTCTAGATCTTTCCATGTACCTCGTAAGATCAGGAATAACATGCCTCGTTCCGATGCCAATGCGGCTAGCTGGTTGGAACATCCCACTGGAACCATTTCAAGCCACTCTTTGGTTTGCGGTGTTTTTATGCTTATGTATAGAAACTATGGGATTGATTCTAGCCTATCGAAGCGAGCAGGAATTGTATTTAACACCAAACGAACGCGTTGGGTGGTGGAGCTGTGCAAAAACCGGGCTGTCCACTACCTATAAGCTTTTAATATCACAATCAGGAACTAGCAAAGCACATTCAATTACAGTTCGTGTGTTCCTCTTTGCATGTTTTCTTAACGACTTAATTATTACCAGCATATATGGAGGTGGCCTTGCCAGTATATTAACGATTCCCAGCTTTGCCGAAGCGGCTGACACGGTTCAACGTTTACGCTCTCAACAATTACAATGGGTCGCCAATTCTGAGGCATGGGTTTCAGCCCTACGTGGTTCTGATGACGTGAGTTCTTTTAACATTAACAGTTAATTATAATATATCTTAGGAAATGTATTTGGCAGCCCTTTGTCCATGATCTGTTAAATAATTTTCACATCTATGGCGATGAAGAGCTGCTTCGGTTTGCAGAGGATCAGCGAGTAACCATTGGCTTTGCTGTTGAACGTCTGCCTTTTGGTATGAAAGAATCTCTTCTTAACATAATCTGACCCTTATGATCTCGTAGGTCACTTTGCCATCGGGGAATATTTGGTGCCACAAGCTATTGACCAGCTTATTATAATGCGGGATGATCTTTATTATCAGTACACAGTAGCATTTGTGCCGAGACTTTGGCCACTCCTAGAGCAGTTCAATTCCCTAATATATAGTTGGCACTCTTCCGGATTCGACAAATACTGGGAGTATCATGTGGTAGCCAATAACTTAAACCTAAAAATTCAACAACAAGTCGAGAGCACTATGTCCGGTGGCCAAGAAGACATTGGTCCAGTCACCCTCGGAATGTCTAACTTTGCTGGGATTATTCTTGTTTGGCTATTAGGCTCTATTTTAGGCACGTTAACTTTCCTGATCGAGTTGATGTTAACAAATGTTCCTCAATTTAATAGGAAATGAATGATATTTTGACGTCATCAAGCATATATTAGAACAAAGAAACCTATATGATAAAGAAAACAAATTTCTTAGTTTAAAAAAATCGAGTTAGTATATACAGAGCTTTTATGTACACCATGTAATACCCGTTACCAAAAGCTTTTTTAAATAAAGCAAGTACAAATACTTCCCTTTTAAAAAAATTGTCTTTTTGAATTGTCTATTCTGGTAAAGAGATAATATAATTTTAAAATATTGATTAAGTTAATTTATTTTGGTAACTAATGGATAATAGTTTGAATTATGTATGCCAATTAGATTTACTGCTGCATTGCACTGAACAGAAATTGAATATAAGTGGAAGAGTTCCATTTTGACTACTACAATCTAGACAGGATGAAAAAAGAAATCTGCAGGGTGAAGACGAGAGTAGTTATCAACACTAGACAAAGCTGACAAAAAGTGTGAAGACGAAACTAAAAAAAAAAAAAATCGAATCTATTTCTAATCATTCTATTACACTACAACTATTAAATAAACCTATAAAAAATAGTAAAATTCACACATATACTTTTTCATTTATTATAATTTAAGTTATATTTATACCCTTCAGTACCGAAATTCCTTTCCCGGCCAATTCCTCGCTGCATTTTCGAAAAACAAAAACATATCGCATGGGTTTCGTTTATCGATACTAATAATTTGCTTTAGGCAGAGCCAAAAGTTAATATTTGATTATTTGCCCTACATATGTGGTTTAAATTACAAGACACTTCTTTGGTCGGGTATACCCAGCTACGCACCAGAATTTTTGGTCTTTTGTTTTGTCTTTTTTTTGTATACCCTTGCAGGGTATTAAAATTATAGTCAGAAGTTTGTAACGCAGTAAAGGAGAAATTTCTAACCCTATATATGGGCAATTCCACGATGTCGCACGGGACACTTTTACGCTTTTAAAGGAAAAAAAAAGATACAATTAAAGCAACTCAAATTTGGCGAGTATGTTTTAGTTATTACTCTTCCATAGCACTATTATTGGTGAAAAAGTTGAGTTCGGTCAACTTTTCATTTTCAAGATAATTGCAAAAAACTACCGATGTCGCACGGGACAAAAAATGGAAGTCGTTTTGTCGGCCTACCGTTTAAAGTCAAAGTTTAGCGAAACCTAAAGGAATATTTTAATGAGTCTAATTTTAAAATGTTGTGCCATCATTTATCTTAATAATGTTTTTGTCTTAAAGCAAAAAGATCGTTTACTTTTTTTTTTAATTGACTTTGTATCGATGTCGCACGGGACATGTCGCACGGGACATGTTTTTTAAGTAAATCAGAAAAGTATAAATGTGGTCACTTTTGACTCTTTGCAATCTCCCAGTGATGATAGAATGCAAAAGTCCAAACATAATTCCTCTGCTTTGGAAGTTTTTAACGAAACACAAGATGATCTTATTTATGGTGTTTTTCATCAAAAATTATGAAAAATCGCATTTGGGCGAGTATGCTTTCGAATATTTCGAAATTTGTTTTAGAATATGATAAAGAATTTCAAATTTGATCAATTGGAACATTTCTTAATGTTACTATGTTAAAAATATTAATTTTAGAGCATATTTTCTGTTTTTGCTGCGGTTGACCTTCTCGTGGAATTGCCCATATATAAATATTCTTGATCAACATCAACAGCCGAATCGATCTAGCCATGTCAGTCTGCCCGTCCGACCGTTTCTACGAACACGAGTCTCTCAGTTTTGAAGCTATCTGAATAAAACTTTGCAGACAGTCTTCTTTATGCTCTCACTTCTATATAAGTCGAAACAGACAGGATCGGACATCTATATCATAAAGCTGCCATTGAAAATTGAAATTTTTTCAGGAAAAAAATTATAACTGTTTACGTGAGGGGCCGCCGAGCTTCCGAAAGCTCAGCCGCTCTTGCGCTCCCTATTTCGGGCTTCCGCGCATAGTTCGTCGAGCGTGCCGACGCTCGCCCGCTTTCCGGTCCGCTGCAATATCCGGCCGCTTCGCGTCACTATTCCACCGCTCCTCGGCACCTTTCTTGGCAGCGATTGCCCTCCATGCTCCTCTCTACATCTTCGGCCACTGCACTCATCCGCCGCTCCCCGGCCAAGCGCATCAGCTCTCGCCCCTCTGATGCTCCCGCGCCCTGAGCTCGGGATAAATCCGAAAGCAGTCGGCCGCTGTCGATCTCCCGCTCTCGCTTTAGCGGAGTAAAGCGGGCGGGAGCACGGCTCTATGTTTAAGCTTAGATTAGTCATCGCATGAATGCAGCCGAATAAAGCTGACGCGCACTGCGCCCCCGATTCATCCCACGACGCCCCCGCATTTTTCAATTCATAATTTTTCGCCTGCGCCGTGGGAATTTTCCACTCGGTTTTCTGGACTCCTTTAGCGGAGGATCCTCGCCACCCCTCTACATAAACAATAACTTAGCCTGTTTTGAAAAAATTCATAATTTGAGATATGGGCATTTTATTCGTATTTTTATGCAAATCAAATGGGTATATCATATAGCTGCCATAAGATCGTTAAAAAACAGTGAATCTAAAACTGTAACTATAAAACTAAAAATATAGTTTAATAGGTAAACGTTAAAATAGAATTTGTTGGTTTGTATAAATATTCTATATATATGTAAGTCCTATTGTGAGGTATCTCTCACAAGGCTGCACCGGGCACGTCCTTTGTATATTTTGGTAGTTAAGAATAATATGTAAGTTAGGATTGTAAGTTAAGGCGACGACCCACGAAGGGCACTTGTAATTAGTTAGGTAGAATAAGACCCCCACTGGTCCCATAGATATGTATGCGGCAGTAAAACACCCGATCGCAACATGGTTTAAGGGAATATAGGATGTAGAATTTCTACTCGGTACGTGAAAATTAAGCTGACACAACAAGTCAGCACTTTTCACGTCACTGTCGATAAGGTTATAAATGAAGGTAATGGTTCTAAGGTAAACTAAAGATGGTAAGTTAATTAGGAGAAGTCTACTTGAGTACGAGGGTAACCTCTGGTTTGCATCCCAGTTTAAACAGCGTAAAGCGAAAATTAAGAAGTTTATCTGAACAGACTCAATGCGTTTACTGTGGACCCCATACCCCAAACGCAAGATCCATATTCTAAGATACGACGAACTAAATCATTGTCATTGAATTCTTTTGACCATCGTTTAATGGAACCAAGCACACCTCTGTCATTATTCACCATGCATGAAATATGATCAATAAAGGCAACTTTAGGATCCAGGCGGACACCCATATCATCAACTATAGCAATTCTTTCCAAAGAGCAGCAGTTCAGCGTGTAAGTCGCAAGCTTGGGAGCGACACGAGAGAATGTCATTAGCTTGCATTTAGAGCCGTTTAAGTTTAATAGATTTATGCAGCACCATGTTTGAAAATTATGATGATCTTTTTGTAAATCAGACTAGCAAGAAGCGTCCTTATATTGCACTCTAAGTCTGCCGTCGTTTGCATTCATTAGTACTAAGGAGTTATTCAGAACCTTGGGCAGGTCGTTAATAAACAACAGGGGACCCAAATGGCTTCCTCGCAGGACGCCAGAATAACCCTGAGAACATTAGATAAGATATTTTTAAAGAGAACCATTTGCGTCCTGCCATTTAGATAACTTGAGATCCAACTAAGAAGATCAACCGGAAATCCCATTAGATCGAGTTTCCCAACAAGGAGAAATTGGTTAACAGAGTCAAATGCTTATGTCTGAAAGTTTTTATATAAACGCGCGAGCCCCACGCCTACCTCCCGCCCAACCGACCGAGGAGCGCAGCCGTGTGACATACGGCACAATCGCGTTCTAAAAAGATGAGTGAAAAGGAAAATATGGGAAAGTACGAAGAAAATTAGGTTTGGGTTCATGCAACATTACGAACTAATTCTACTAGCAATACAGTTTTGAGCCAGGGTAAGCCACGTAGGGCGAAAAGCAGAAAATTTTTTTGAACATATTCAATGCGGGTAATATGAATACCAAATTGAGGACTCCAAACGAAAGAACCATAGTCCGAAATAGGACGAACTAATGAAGTAAAAAGAGTCTTATTACGTAAAGGAAATCGAATTCTTTCGACCACCTTTTAATAAATCCAAGCATGCCTTTGGCCTTGTTAACCACTCAAGAAATATGTTCTGAAAACGAAAGCTTAAGATCTAGACGGACACCTAGATCGTCAACAAGAGCTATTTTTTCCAATGCACATTCATTAAGCGTATATGTTGCATACTGGGAAGTGACACATGAAAATGTCATCAGTTTGCATTTTAAGCTGTTGAGATTTAATAAGTTAACACTACCACCAAGCCTGAATGTTGTCAAGATCGGATTGTAAGTCTGACTGGCATGAGCTGTCCTTATACTTCACGCACAGCTTGACATCGTCTGCGTACATAAGTATCCTAGAGTTGGGTAGAACTAGCGGAAGATCATTGATAAATAAGGTAAATAGCAGCGGGCCAAGATGGCTGCCTTGTGGGACGCTAGAAGTGACATTGAGAGAGTTGGAAAGAGCATTCTTAAACAAAACCTTTTGAGTCCTGTGACTTAAAAAACTCTGAAGTCAATTAAGGAGATCGGTAGAAACCCTATTAAATCAAGCTTCCTAACAAGAAGAAAATGATTAACCGAGTCAAAGGCCTTACTAAAGTTCGTTAGGTAAGTTCCAAAAGATTTGTAGTGGTCGATCTTTGTCTCATAAATCCATGCTGATATGGAGAAATTACGGATCTGCATAAGTGCCGCAGGTGAGGAGTAATTATATTTTCGAAGAGTTTTGGAATTTCCGATATCTTAGAGATTCCGACTTGCTACCTTTTTTATGGAGAGGAATAATAAATGATTCCTTCCAAATAAGGGGAAATTCTGATGTTTCTAAAGATATAGTAAATAATTTCTGAATTCCTGAATACACAGCCCGGTATTCCATCGGGACCCGGTGCATATACTGGCTTTACACTTTGAAGATCCAGCCGAAGAGAGATTTCGTCTAAGAAAAGGTTGGAAATTATGTTCGATTTGGGCATAGGGAAAGAATACGTCTGGTTTATCTGATTTGAGGAAGTTTAAGTTTAAGTTTAAATTAAGTTTAAGTTTTTTAATGTTAAATATAAGGTGGATGAACAAATGAAATAATATGGGAATGAATTGAAACAAATTAAATGTAAACAACTTGTAAAAAGCTTATCAGTCCAATCAAAACCCACTACGCTATGCGCGAGCTTGAGCGCAACTGATAGGCTTTCGGCCTGCTTCGCGATGTAATAATCGGATGCTGCTCGGCAAAAGAGACGCAAAATTGATATCGAAACTACAACTAAAAAAAAAATGGACTGCAACGAACTTCTCTGGACCTTCTTTTTTGCTTTTCGGATGGAAATTTCCCATCTAGGCTGCTAGTCGCAAATCCCATTTTATAACATTTTTCCTTAGGGAAAACATTCCCGGATTTTTACTAGGGATATTTAATTTTTTTAAATCTCATGAACACTCCACAATATGCTCCACAAAATCCTGACCTGAATATGTAGTCGTCAATGAGTTTCAAACTAAGAAAAAGAAACGGCTGCCTTTAGGAATAAGTCTTCCGAGGCCCGACCAGAGCACTGCGCCCTTTACGATAAAACTAATAAAACTAATAAATTCCCTCTATCTCCTATCAGAATACAAAAGGCTTACGTAGAAAGCTTCCCAAATTGTATTCTGATAGTCGTTACATCTCAGTAAATTTTCTTTACAGAAACATAGTTAAGACCGGAGATTCTGAGCTCCGAAGTTTTTCCAGCTGTGATCACGATATATCGGCTCGATTGGCCATCAGACGTGGGGTTGGTGTCCTTACAGCGGAGTGCAACGATGTTGAATTCCTTTGTGTGAAGATATCAGTCAATGGAAGCTCCATTTTCGTTACTTGTTCCTTCATTCCTCCTTTGTCGGAACTTCCTATTTATTGAAACCATCTTTCCGATATTCAGATGGTTTCCAATCGAATTTCGGATAAGGATCATTAAGTAGTTCTTGTTGATTTTAATATCACAGGGGCTATTTGGTCCATAAATAATTTTACTAATACACTTCTTCTGTGTGGAGGTACAGCATGACTTTATTGCTGACTTGTTCGACATTTCGCTGTCTCAAGTCAACCGCATACGAAATTCCCTGGAGCGCTTGCTCTTTGATTGCTCCTTAACTAATGACCAGGCAATTGTCGATCTGTTTGCGCAGTTTTTTCAAACCACTTACTTGAATTCCACTAATTTAAATATGACTTATTCTTACATCATGCCCAAATCAAAATTAATTTTAAGTACTACTTTATACAAAACCTCAATCCTTTTAGAGCTTCACCGTGTTAAGCCCGTTTATTCGACACGTCCCGACGGAATACCCGACTGTGGGCCTAAGTATTGTGCCGACGCCCTGTGCAATCCCCTTCTGAAATTGTTTACCTTCTCCTTAGAAACCTCCCACTTTCCCTTTGTTCTTCTCCACAAAAAAGGTAGCAAATATGATGCTAACAACTATAGAGGAATCTCTAAATTCTCGGACATTGCAAAACTTTTCGAAAATATCATTACCCCACATTTGCAGCAGCTGTGTAGATCAATAATTTCTCCATGTCAACATGGATTTATAAAGCAAAAATCAACGACTACTAATTTTTTTGGGCTCACTTCCTTCATAATAAATGGCTTCCATAAAAACTTTCATACAGATGTAATCTATACTGATTTCAGTAAAGCATTTGATTCTGTTAACCAATTTCTCCTTGTTCTGAAACTCGATTTAATGGGATTTCCGGTTAACCTTCTCAGATGGATCTCGAGCTATCTGAATGGCAGGACGCAAAATGTCCTATTTAAAAATTCTTTATCTAATGTTTTCAGGGTTACTTCTGGCGTCCTGCAAAAGAGCCATTTGGGTAACCTGTTGTTTACATTATTTATTAAGACCTGCCCAAGGTTTTGACTAAAAATAATAATAATAATAATTTACTAGAGGTTAGTGTACTCGACCACTAGGGTCTATTGTGCCTTCGTCCTAGTGTATGAGCTATAGCTCCACGAACATTTCAATCGATCGCAAGAATGCGATGATGTCGCGTGGTCGAAGAGCCCTCAGTTCCTTTGTGGTGAGTGTAAGGCCCCCAAAGTGGGCCAACCTCAACCGACTGATAGCCGGGCACTCCTCAAGTAGGTGTTCCGGAGTCTCTTCTCCTTCCAGACAAAGTCTGCAAAGACTGTCCTCCCCTATTTTGAGATTGTACAGATGCTTGCGCAGTCTGCAGTGCCCGGTCAGGAAACCCATGACTATTCGTGACTATTAGGACTATAAGGTTCTGACTAACTCCAGAGTAGTTATGCGGACGACGTCAGACTTAGCGTGCAATTTAAGGACGCTTTTTGCCAGTCTGATTTACAAACAGATCTTAATAATTTGCAAACATGGTGCAGCATAAACCTATTAATTTTAAATGGCTCCAAATGTGTAGGAGGCGATAAAAAAGCGTCCGTTCTTTTTTCTTGTCACAAACGAAGTTTTCTTTATTCTCTCGTTCCGTTCCTTCTTAGCCTATTACATATATGTATTAGTGTGTCGGTTGCTGATCGTGCGAACGGGGCACACAAAGTAGTGTCCGTAAGCACGATCTTCACATTCGAGTAAGCGAGACGTGCATATTGTGCTTAAAATAAAAGTGTATATAGCTAGGACTGAATGTACAATAATTGTGTGTATGTATACGGTAGGCCGTCAGCCGGCAGGTGCGCAAGGAGAATCACGTGTAACTACGCTGGTAGTACGCGCCGTATCTGCACACACTGCCGGAAGTGCGACTATACTCTCCACGCGAGGGCGGCTGGAAGCAGACCCTTGTGTTGGTCATGTCTCGACCAAGGGTGCTGACCAATGGTAGTCGGGCTAAGAGAATATAATTCTTTACAAAATTCCCCAATCGACGGTAAAACAGCATATGCCGACGGATTCATGGCCGTGGGGGCGCTCGGTCGCTAGTATGCGGACTCTGGATACCTGTCTACCTCCAGTTTCAATAGTGGACCTTCCGCGGGTGACCTTCCTTCCCGACTACTCGTGGGATCTTATATGGACTCAAGCTTTGAAAATGAGAGTGATGCGACTCTGACAGCATCACCCGAGGCCTCAACCTCTACGGTCACGGCCAATCGAGGCACTGCAGCTGACGTGCTGCCGGCGCCCACCCCCATATGCGCGGATGTTGGGAGAGCGGGAGAGATCTTTTGACACGACCCCGGATTCCGGTTTGTCAATGAAGCCGAGAATTGCTCATTCAGAGCCGACAGCGCCGTCATACAGTCGGATGGTAAGTGGTGTCAAGCTCTGCTTCGCTTCGACTGGCGGATCGCCGACCCTAACTGCGGAGCATATGGCTACGTTCAAGGCGGCGATCCTGAAAACCACTCTCTCCTCGGAGACTGCTGGTTTGATGCCACAGTTCGAGGGATGTGTTCCAAGAGCTGGGTGGCTGTTGCTCGTCTGCCACGACAACAACGCAGCCGAGTGGGTCCGGCGCAACTTTAGCCTTATCAAGGCTAACAGTACGCTTGACGTGGAGCTGTTGGAGGAGGGCCAGTTCCCCCGGGCCAGCCTTGTACGAGGCTACTTCGCCAACAGCTTAGAGTTGTCTAACGAGGAAGTTCTTGCCTATGTTGGTAGACAGAATGGCCTCGACACCACCCAATGGAGAGTTGTGCAGCGGAACACACAAGGTGAGATGCTGCACCTCGCCATGATGGTCGACCAGGCGTCGCTGCGGTCGCTTGCTAAGTGCGGCGGCAGAGTCTGGTACTGCTTTGGCAGGACCAGGCTCATTCGGAAGACCTCCGCGTCTGAAGAGGTAAGCAGCGTCGCCCAACGTGCAGATCCTCTCCCCGAGGATGGCCCTTCCACTAGCGCCGCTGCTGGGCTCGCTAGGAAGGCCACCCCTGTCCAGCCACCAGCCAAGGGAGCCCCAGGCGGTGCTACAAAGCGTAGCGCTCCCGCTAAGGGCGATGGGAAGGTCCAGCCACCCAAGGCGATGGCACCGGCGGCCAGGATCCCGATGCCGGTCGCGGCATCAAGACCGCCGAAAGGACTGAGAGGTAATAACTCTCGACGAGGCAAATGCGGCAGCCTCGTCCAACGCTCGAAGGACGAGCAATGAGAACCACGATGGTTCTCCAGGCGAACCTGCACCACGCCAAAGGGGCGTCGGCCACCCTGTGCAGGACTTTCGCCGAGAAGAGGATCGACCTGGCCCTAATCCAAGAGCCATGGTTGATCGGTGGCCAAATCCGAGGACTTAACTGCGGTTCAAGTAAGTTGTTATATGACCGCAGTGGAGGTGCTCCACGCGCAGCTATCCTTCTGGATGGAAACGTAAAGCACTTCCCACTAACTAACTTTATCCGCAGGGATCTGGTTGCAACAGCCATGGAGGTGGCTACAGCGGAAGGCGTCCGAGAAGTAGTGGTGGCGGCTGCCTACCTTCCCGGAGACACTGACGAAGCTCCACCGATGGAGGTCCAGCAGCTTGTCAGCTTCTGCCGTACAGCCGGGAAACACTTGGTTATCGGCTGCGACGCCAACGCGCATCACACCATATGGGGTAGCAGTGATGTCAACAAAAGGGGTGAGTGCCTTCTTGAATATATATTGTGTAGTCAATTAGATATAGTCAATAGAGGGTGCAAACCCACTTTCATAAACGCTATCCGGGAGGAGGTCTTAGACCGCACCTTGGCTAGTAATTTCCTATCCGATTGCATAACGAACTGGAGGGTTACCGATGAGGCCACGCTATCAGACCACCAGCACATCCGGTTTGATTTACCTGGCCAAACGGCACTCAATACTTCGCTATACAATCGGAAGAAAACCAACTTGAACATGTTCACAGCCTCTGTGGCTATGAAAGCTGACCAACTCATCACCAACTTTGTGTCTGTGAGTGACATAGAGATGGCTGCTGACCAGCTTCATGATGTGCTAATCACTTCCTTCCAGGACAGCACAGTCCTAACCCGTCACCGGTCAAACCACGAGGTCCCCTGGTGGAGTGATAGGCTTGCGAATCAGAGACAGGAAGTTCGCAGGCTCTTCGATAGAGCCAAGGCGAATCGGAACTCCTGGGATACTTATAGAAGAGCTCTAACGGAGTATAACGAAATATTAGAAGAGTTAACCGGGAAAACTTGCGCAACTACTGCGAAAGTGTGCAGGCACTACCAGAAGCAGCTAGACTGCAAAAGGTCTTTGGTAAGGGCTCAACAAATGGGGTGGAGCTTCTAAGAAGAACAGATGGTTCTTTCACCCAAGACCGCAAGGAAACGCTAGAGCTTTTGCTTCAGGTGCATTTCCCAGGGTCTCGGATAAACACAATGGGTTCACCACTCCACCGAACAGGCTCGAAAACAGCCTTTCCGGTACTATCTTCGATCCTGATAAGGTCAGGTGGACAGTCAAATCTTTTAGTCCTCTTAAAGCCCCGGGGGGTGGTCAGATTTTTCCAGCCTTGCTACAACATAGCATTGAGATAATTATCTTCCCACTTGTCGGTCTGCTTAGAGCCAGCTTTGCATGGGGATATATAACACAATCTTGGAGGAGAGTCAACGTGGTATTTATTCCTAAACAAGGCAACCGAGCTCTTGACCAACCCAAGTCATACAGACCGATAAGTCTTTCCCCTATTATGGTCACTTGTAGTAGACGAACTCCTAGACAAACTACACAACCAGGGAATCAATGCCATTGGGTATGCTGACGATCTGGCCATTGTAGTCACAGGGAAGTTCGGTAACACTGTCAGCGAACTAATGCAAAGGGCACTCAATTTGGTTCTCGACACCAGTACAAACGTGGGTCTCAACAACAATCCGCACAAGGCGGTTGTAGTGCCGTTTACCAAAGGGTACACCAATGACATTAGCCTCCTTCACATTGGGGGGACCCCCGTAGAGCTCTTCAGTGAGGTGAAATATCTGGGAGTTGTTCTAGATAAGCGGCTTAACTGGAACTCGCACCTCAACAAAACGATTACCAAGGCCTCAAATGCTTTATGGTCATGTCGTAGACTATATGGTAGAACGTGGAGCCTTGACTCCAAATCCATCCTGTGGCTTTACTGCATGAGGGTCAGGCCTATTGTGACCTATGCTGCTTTTGTGTGGTGGCCCAAGGTGCAGCAGGTCATATAGAAGTGATGAAATTTTTTTTTATAGTTAGAAGATTTATGAAATAAATATCTATATATATAAAATGCTTTGTCCTGACTGACTGACTGACTGATAGATCACAGCCATGGCCAAACCACATGTCTTAGAGACTTCAAGTTTTTTTTTAAAAATCAGAAAAAAAATTTCCAGATTCGTATGGGTATTTTAATTTTCTAATTCCACCTGCAACCTATTTTAAAAAAATAAAAAACATAATTAATTAAAAAAATAATATTAATGGAATAATATTGATATTGGTCTAAGACTCAGAGTAGGCCTTGCCTCATTTTATATTTGTCATTCGACTTCAAAGAATCTTTATTTCTCATTCAGTGCGCTGACTTCAAAGCGAAATTTAATACGAAATTTTAAGTGTGGATCTGCATCCGATCAAAGCGAGGATGCAATAGCGGGCCCTCTAGTACAAATATAAAGGCTATTTTGTTAGGAGGTTTATGTTTTTAAATCGAAAAAGAAAATGCACAGGTTGCGGTAGAGAGCATTTTTTTTTTTTTATTTGAAAGATAATTCGATGGCATTAGTGATGGAATATAACTTTGGGCAAATGGCCACCACGTGAGTTTTTCACAAACTGCATTCTGGAAGTTCAATTTTCCACTTTTTCAAGCATCTGGGGCCGTATGTCGGTAAAAGCTCGTTCAATGTTGGCTTCTTGGGCCGGAATCGAGGTGGGCTTGTTTGCATAGACCAACGACTTCAAATAACCCCACAAAAAATAATCCAATGGTGTAATATCGCACGATATTGGAGGCTATGGCACATGAGCACCATAAAACGGGCGCAGCAAACTTTGGACTTTCACAAACGACCTCTGATTTTAGAAATAAAATTCAACGATTTGGTATCGCTGGTCAGCTGTTAAGCTATTCATCATGAATTGCCAAACCAAACAGAACTTGAAGCACTCGACAGATGTCAGCTGACATCAAAGATGGCCGAACTGAACCCTATTGAAAAGCAAACCTAATAAAAAAACACCCTATATAAATATTGAAAAATAGGTGTAGGTAGGAAGAGTCCACTCCTGCGGCACAGGCGCAAAGCTATACTTCGCGGGGGTGGCAGGCGGTCAGGTTGACGCTTATCTGTCGTCATCCGTGCTTCGGATATGCCCCCAGCGCCTAAGCTTCTTCCGAACTGTTGTTGCCAAGTTAGTAACCGCGTTATGTTCTTGGGTGTAAGGCGACAATTCGTTGCTACCTCCAAAACAGTTCTTTCTGCGCTGAATAGCGGGCACACAAAGAGAGCATGCTCGGCGTTTTCGATGAATGCGCCGCCGCAGTAGTCGCAGATTGGATCTGCCTCGTGCTTAAACCTGTGCAGGTATGCCTTCAAACATCCATGGCCTATTATTAGCTGTGACGTGTAGAAGTCGACATGCCAGTGGCGTCGGAGTACCCAGGGATCCAGTACTGGAAAGAGTCGATGTGTTCAACATACGGTGCTCGCGTTATCCCATCTCGCTTGCCACTGTGCAATCGTGCTGCTCCGCTGTGTCCTGCTACCAGAGTTTCCAATCCTGCGCTCCATTGCCAATAGGTCGATAGGTATGGATCCGGCTACCAGTAGTGCAGCTTCTTCCGAAACTGTGCAGAAGCAGCTGGATATGCGCAGCGCTCATCGTCTTTATACCGACTTGCACTGTCGGCTGTAGCTCGCAGTTAGCATGGCTTCCGCCCATATCTACGTACTCCAAGTGACTTTTCTAGTTCAGTCGGTGGCCGATAAGAACTCCAAGGTTCTTGACCGCCGGGCTAGACTCGATGATGGTCGAGCCGATGCGGAAGCTAAACTTCTTTACGCACAGCTTCCGTTTTGTGCTTGGTAAGTAAGAGCCCGTTAGTAGTAAGCCAGGAAATCAGCAGGTGCTTTTCCATAGTGACCAGTACGATGTCGAAGCCAACTACGGAGCAGCCTTTAGGTAGTATTAGGCTCATTATTCCGTCATACATGGCGTTCCATAATTCGTCCAAGGACTGAGCCATGGGGAACACTCCCTGTCACCTGGTATTCCTGGTTGCCGGGATCTGATTTGTAAAGCAAGTCGCGGTCTTTGAAATAGTCGGATATCAGGTGTATAAGGTTCCCTGGTATATCGCCACTCTGTAGTGCTTGCAGTACTAGGCTCCAGTTTGAAGAGTTGAAAGTGTTTTTTACCTCCAGGGTGCATATACCAGGCAGTATTTCCTGACGCCGCCCAGCCATCTTTCTCCTTCAATGCCATTAGCTGCCAGTTGCGTTACCTCTCGGATCGCTTCGAGTGTGCTTCGCTTCATCCGGAATCCATGCTGGTGGCTGGACAGGACTCCGCTCTCCGCGATTTCCCCTTCCAGCTTTATACATATTATGCGCTCAAATATTTTTCCCAGTGTGTTCAGCATGCAAAGGGCCCGGTATGAAGACGGGTCGTTGTTAAGCTTGCCTGGCTTTGGGATGAGCACGAGCCTTTGCTGCTTTCAGGCTCATGGGAAACTCTATTCTGGCTGTGCTTCTGGCTGTGGCTCTCCTGGCTCTGGTTCTCCTGGTTCCAGCAGGGGACTGGCTGCCTTACGTCTCCTTCAGTGGAGCTTTCCATTTCCGCATCGCAGGCAGCATTGATCCTGAATCGTGTCCGCGCAGATTTTTGCCTCGCCCATGATGGTGCTGGCATCCACGCAGCTTAGAAGAGCCTCGGCATTCAGAGTGTTAACCCCTTACACTGTCTCCCGATTTGATGGGCGTGGCTGGCTGTGCCTCGAATGAAAGACAATTGCAGCATGATCGTTATAGCTGAATAGGTTTCTGTAGGTGCACTCCTTTCCGTCATTTAATAAGAGAAGAATGATGGTTCCCCGCTATGTCTCGTGCTCCCCCAGGCGGTGGACCACGCTTTGAAATCCCCATCTATTAACACCGGGGAACGTCCACAGGTATCTTGAGCTATTTCCTACACTATATCCCTGAACTTGTCTATGTGCATACTCGGGGTTAAGTAGCAACTGTATATGGTAGTCGCTTAAAACTTAGCCCTGGCGTAGCCACGCCTCGACGCCCTCTGCGCTTGGTGGCCCTGTGGCTGCCGGCAGCTCCATATGGCTGCGCCGCCATCAGCGCTTCGTTGCCATACGCCTTCTGTTTTTGCCTTATAGGGCTCAGGGTCGCGTGTTCTGCTTCCCTCGCGGCCTTGCCGCCACTAGTGCATAGGATGTACCTGGGCTTGCCTTTTGTACTTGTGACCAGACTTGAAGTATGCCTCCAGCGTGTTTTTTGGCCGTTGCGTCGGAGGCGCGGCATCTTGCCGAGGTGTGCCCGAAGCCCATATATTTATAGCAGCGTCTCGGCTCCATCTTCTCCCTGATGCGGCAGACCCAGACTCTCTCTAGGCGATGATGTCGCCTGGTCGAAAAGCCCTCATTTACTGCGTGGTGAGTGAAAGGCCCCCAAGTGGGCCAATCTCAACCGACTGATAGCTGGGCACTCCTCAAATAGGTGTTCCGTAGTCTTGTCTCCTTCCAGGCAAAGTCTGCAAAGACTGTCCTCCCCTATCTTGAGATTGTGCAGATGCTTGCGCAGTCTGCAGTGCCCGGTCAGGAAACCCGTGACTATTCGGAGAGATCCTTTGCTCAACTCCAAACAGTCCTTGCTCCTCTTGCTATTGTACTCTGCCTTGCCCCTTTTGACGACCGCCAGAAGTCATCGCAGGCAGCCATGAGATCCACACGACTGCTCCGGCTGATGACTTCCAGCCCTAGTCCACAGAAGGGCTCCGGACCTTAGAATGGCGTACTCTAGCCATTATGTCGGCCACTTCATTGCCGGGTTCTCCGCATGCCCTGGTACCCAGTATATGGTTACTTTATTGTTCACACCCAACTCATTGAGTGTTCCTATACATTACCATACTAGTCTGGAAACAATTTTATGTGCACAGAGTCCTCTGATTGCTGCCTGACTATCTGAGGAAATGGCTATGTCTCTCCGATTGTAACCCCACTCAATATTGAACGAGGCACATCTCTCCATCGCGTGTACTTCCGCTTGAAAGATACTGGCGAATTTCCCTAGAGGTTCGTGATATTTGAGTCGGGGTCCGCAGACACCCGCACCCGCACCATCCTCTGTTAGTGAGCCGTCAGTGTACCATCGAATAGCATGTGGTTTCACATCGTAGGTGGTAGACATATTGGTGCACACCGACTTCTTGCTAAGCTCCGATTTGAAGAGCTTATCAAAGCCAAACTTGGCCAATTGAACATCGTGCGGATATTCTAATAACAGATCAGTTGCAGTCGCAGCCGAGTCAGCTGGCCTTACCCTTGTTATCCTCATGGTAAATCTGCGCGCACTGTGCTTGATATGCAAGTGCAGTGGTGGAAGCCCGAGCAGCACATCCAGAGCAGTGGATGGCGCCCGAGATGCAGCTTCAGGCAAGTCTCTGGAGTTTGCCCATTTACCTTCTAGTGACATCAAGGTCATCGCGATTCGGCCAAACCGCAGCCCCGTAGCTGACTATGGGCCTCACCATAGCAACGTACATCCACAGTAGGATATTAGGAGATACTCCCTAATTTTTCCCTGCAAGAGATCTACAGCTTTATTAAGGCCATAGTGGCCTTGCGAACAGCCTGTTCCGCATGTTGTCTCCACATTAATCGTTTATCTAGGATGACTCCCAGATATTTGACTTCTGTGGAGATCGGAATCTCTGCGCCCCCAATGGCTATGGGCCGAATGGATTTCAGCTTGTAGCGATTGGTGAAGGCGACAACTGTGGTTTTCGCTGGATTGATATTCAGCCCCACGTCTCTGCACCAGTCTAAGCTAAGTCTTAGGCCCAGTGTGATCCTGTCGCACAATGTGCTCTCAAATTGCCTTTACAGATTAGATTGATGTCATCGGCATAGCCTTGACATTCAAACCCATTTCCTGTAAGTTTAACTAACAGTTGGTCCACCACGAGGCTCCAGAGTAGTGGTGATAAGACACCTCCCTGCGGACAGCCTCTGGTGGTTTGAGCTCTAAGAGCCACACTATTGACAGTGACTTCTGCTATTTTGCGATCAAGGAGTTTGCCCAGCCAGGTCGTGCGACTCGTCTCTACTCCCCTTCTACAGAGTGCTCTTACCACAACATCATGAGCAGTGTTATCAAGGCACAAAGAGCTACCTCCTTGGTCTTAACAGAGCGCTGGAGACTATCGACTAGGCTCAGGAGAGCCGAATCTGTAGACTTTCCTTCTCTATAGGCATGCTGATATCCATGCAGGGGACTTCGCACTAAGTGCGAGTTTCTAATGTGGTTGTCCACAATCTTTTCATGGGTTTTCAGCAGGAAGAAGGTTAGGCTGATCGGCCTGAGGGATTTGGGATGGAAGGGGTTTTTCTTCCCAACCTTCGGGATAAAGATCACCCTAGTCGTTCTCCATGCCCTAGGAATGTAACCCATGACTAGGCTTCCCCTGAAAATACTTATAAAGAACAGCATTAGCTGTTCAACACCCTTCTGAAGATGGATGGGTATGATTCCATCCACCCCCGGAGCCTTGTAGGGGCTGAGTGTACTTAACGCCCACTTAATCTTCTGTTCAGTTACGATCGCTGCAGCCAGGCTCCAGTTGGGTCTACCGTTGGGGATCCTTTTGTAATTGTTGTCTACATTGGAGATGGTTCTGGAAGTGAGTTTGCAGGAGAAGTTCCGCTGTCTGCTCTTCAGACAAAGTTCAGAAAGTACTTCGCCTTTTGAGATTGCCTTAAACACTCTAGCCGCAGGGGCGGCTCGCTCTATGGTGGAACAAAATTTCCGAAAGTGAGCACGCTTACTATACCGGATTTTTTCGTTATATTCTGTTAGCTTTTTGGTGTATTGTTCCCAATTGGCGCTGACCTTTTTAGCTGGGTTAAACAGCTTTCTGACTTTTGCACGAAGTAGCCCTAGTTTCTTATTCCACCAGGGAATGTCCCTGCTGGACTCTATGGATTTTTCGGGACAGCTTGCATGATATGCCTCATAGATTGTCTCACCTACTTCTTTTGAGAGTTGCTCAAGATCTTCCGGAAAGTATGCTCTCCTACTCTGGTTCAGCCTGCTCAGATTTAACCCCAGACAGGACTGATAGGCTGGCCAGTCAATCCGTCGTGGATTCCTGATACCCCTGTTTAAGCTAAGGTTGCTATGAATGTCGAACAGGATGATCCTGTGATCCAACATTGACGGTTCTAAGGAGACCTTCCAGTTGAGAATCAACCATTGCCGAAAGTGAAGTCAGGTACTTTAGCCCTGGCCTTGGTAATGAATGTGTGTTCAGCACCCACATTAAAAACTGTAAGATCCCTTGATACAAGATAATCTAGTAAACACTCACCTCTGCTGTTGTTGTCCGTGCTGCCCCATACAACACTGTGCGCAATGGCATCACACCCTAGCAGTAGGGGTAGGCTTTTGCTGCTGAAATGTTGCACCAGATCCTAAACCTCTGGTGGGGGACATCCGACACGTCTCCTGGGAAGTATGCCGACGCCACCACAATACTCCCGTGCTCGCTAGTGATCATCATCGCTAATATATCTCTGTTGAGAAATTGAGAGAGACAACGAAAGCTAATGTCCTTTCGCACCAAGATACAAGCTCTCGGTGATGCCTCCCTTAAGTCTGCAATAGTTTGAAGACTCACTTTACTTAAGCCGCAGATCCTGCCTCTGACGACCCAAGGCTCCTGGATATTCACCAGCCCCAGGTCAGACCTGAAGACCAACCTGCCGATGACAGCCGAAGCTGCCGTGGCGTGATGCAGGTTGATCTGTGTCACGCTTTTGACCATTATATATAGAGCTCTTCTACACCCTCCGAGAGCGTCAGAAAGGCCTCTGACTGCATTTCGGTGGGTGCCCGCTCATCATCAGATGGCTCGTTGTCGCTGGTTGGCTCCCCTTCGCCGCCCATGGGCAGGCGCGTTAGGTCCAGCCCCTCTAGAGAGACCGAGTCCAACTCGGCCTCCACTGCAGCTAAGTCCTTGGCCTCCGCTGCCTCGTCCGAGGGGACGGAGGGAGCCACCTTGGCTGCAGTCGTTGATGTGCCAGGCACATCGTCGGCGTTTGCCTCTGTGGACACCTCCGCCTCCGCAGACTCCAGCTTTTTCTGCAGGGCACATTTTAGCTGGCCGAATCGATAGCTCACCAGCATATCTCGCTTCTTGAGGAGTGTAAGCGCCTCCTCATCCAGGCCGAACATCAGCACCTTGCCGCCCTTCGACTCCAGGTGCCGGATGACACGCCAGGTCTCGGTGAGCAGGCCCTTGTTCTGCTCATTGAGCAGTCCAACAGACCTCTCCATCGTCTCCCCTGCGGTGCGTGGCAGGTATAATGTGACGACGTTAGTCAACGGTAGGTCATCCTGCTGGCAGGTGCAGAGCTGTACACCCACCTTGCTGGGGACCAACCACTTCCTGGCATCGCTGTCCATGCAGTCCACTAGGACTAGACCGTCACGGAACTAGATGCCATTGAAGTTAAGAGCTGCGGTCCAACCCTTCCTTATCTCTTCGACGAGGACCTGCTCCACCGCCGTCAGCTCCTCCTTTGTCAGGAGCCTCTTTAGGTAGTCCCGCGCCCGTATGGCTAAGTTCGTGCCCTTGGCAGCACTGGTGTACGAGGCCGGCTTTGCACGCTTCGCGACTTCTGAGGTCCTTAAGCCCTGCAGCGCTGCGGTGTACTTTCTTTTCGTCTTCTTGGACTCATTCTTAGGGAGATCAGGCGGCGAAGTATGGTGCAGCTGCCTTTTCCTCCCCGCAACGGCCTGGCCGCCGACTCTCTCTACTGGAGATACATTCGCCCCCGAAACTGCATGGCCGTTCGGCGCACGGTGCTCCAGCGCCCTCCTGCGAGCCTCCTCCGGCTTCAAGCCACGCTCGCGGTACCGGAGGTACCACTTACGACCGGCTCCGCTGAGGCCTTGCCTCAGAGGATCTCCGGCTCCCCGGGCTGACCTGCCGTCGGAACAGGCTCACGAGTGTAGGGGAAGGTAGTACCAGCATGTCCCCATTAACACGATTGGGCCAGGTATACTCATGGAAGCGGCCAGGTATCGGTGAGGCTCCGTCCGAATACATTCGGTTACCCCTGCCTAGCCAATGGGCACGGAACGCATAACATTATGGCTTAGGGTAGTGAGGTGGCACCCTTGCCTCAGGACCCACTGGAGGTGGGTAGGAGCACGTGTAGGAAGTATGGAGTGTGTAAGACTATGTGTTAAAGACGGTCAGACAAGCGCCTTTTTGTGACTTACCATCTTCATAAAATACGTCTTTCCCCCTTCACGGAGTGTAGACTCTGTAAAGAAGACGACGAGACGACCAAACACATTCTTTGTAAATGTCCACGCATTATTTGGTCTAGAAGGAGGCATTTGCATAGCAAGCTCTCAACAGCTATGCAGATCAGGAAAACCTCGACCTCGAGATTTGCAAGCCTTCATAAGTGAGGTTGAGCAGCTCCTGACTCAGTAGGGAGTCATATAGGCACAAACAATCTTTCGGTCGCACTGCCTCAAGCTCTGTCGGGAGATCTCCACAACTTTATTGTTATTATTTCGTGTCTCGGCGTCCTCGAGAGACGTCTAACATGGCGATGATATATCGAATGCAAGAAAGTACACCTAAAACTAAAAACCAGCAGCCTTTACTGAATTATAAAACCCCCGATCGCCCCGATGTCTGATCCTGAGCCTGAGAACCATCACTGCTGCCATGATGTATTTGCAACCAAAATGAAAAACTCTCTGCCCACCCAAATCCTTTCGCAAGGGTTTTCATTCGGGTTTTCAACCGAATCCTCCTACAACATACTGACCTTCAAACCGAGCCACCATTTAAATTCTAATTCAGAAATAGTACTGCACTCCGTCTGACCTAAAAATGTTGAAATTGGACTCGTCTACGAAAATAACATCTTTCCAGAACGATGTACGTTCGGCGTCAACCCAGTACCGAGCTGTAAGCTTACGGCCAAGCACGGTAAAATTAATGTCATGGTTTGGGCGTGTATGGAGGCATCGGGCGTTAGGAAACCTGGTGTTTATCGAAGGAAATATGAACAAACATATATCCTTCAACTTTTGAAGAGACTTTTCGTGTTTACCAGGATAATGACCCCTTGCACAAATCGGCTCTGGTGCAGACTTGGTTTATCTGGAAGTGCCCTCACATAGTGAATCCACCTGCCCAGTCAGCAGACCAAAACGTTATAGAGAATTTGTGGGCAATTTTGGATCTGGCTATCCACAAGAGGTCGATTTCAAATAAAAATCAGCTCAAAACATACGTCTTTGAAGAATGGGCAAAGATTCCGCAGGAGACGTCGGAAAAGATGGTTTCTTTGATAAAAACTATTTTTATATTCATTAAACAACAGGGAGGCCACAAAAAATAGTAGGTTTATTAAAAACTAAAGAATTTAAGATAAAGTTTCTTGAAGGAAATAAGCTGTGACATCCAAAATGGCAGTATTTTTAGTTTTTTTTAGGATTTAAGTGTTATTTGAAAGAGTTTAATAAATAATAAAGTGCTTTAATAAATGCCAACATTATTCTTAACATAACTGCATTTAAATTTTGTTGATACATCGTATAGTTTGGCAAGTTTACCTCTGCACGAAATAAGCCGTTAGCCAGTGTATACTGGCAGCAAAAATCTGAACTACTGGGAAGCTTACAGAAAATTTTTATGAGCTCACTGATAGGAAATTATTAGCTCTCTTATAAGGTCATTAGTAATTTTAGCAATTAGTCGCAAGTTTGTGCTTGGACGCCTAAGGACAATATATTTGATTCGTTATTTTTTTTTTCGATTTCCTCGCCATTGTAATCATCTCCAAATAAAAAAACATTTTCCAGCTACAAAAATGTAATATAACTAGAAATTAATCAGTGTTCTTACCTTAATTGGCTTAAGGCGCTTAAAATAAGGAGCGCCTCCGAGGGGTTGCAGAGGTACAGCCGGTTCCGGGCTAACCTGCTGCACAGGTCGCGGTGGTTTTAATGCTAACTTCTTAAGGCTGGCTATACGCTTATCGCACATTAAAGATACATCGTCGATTCGCTGGAGGACCTAAACGAATATATAGAAAACATACATACAGTTAAGCAACTTGATTGCAAAACACGATTTACAGGTTGGGAACAACTTTATTTTCGAAATTAGAATGCTGAAATCGTTTGCTCAAGTTTGCTCACCCTTTACTTTTTTTTTGGCTACGTCGACCAAAAATATAATTTTCTCAAATTTTTTGTTCGAAATCAACATAAAATCGTTTGCCCACCCTATAAATTTAAAAAAAACCATAAAAAATTCAAAAAATAAAATTCAAACTCTTAAAAACATGAAAAAGATTTTCAGAGTTACCCAAAAACTAAATATTTTGAACAAAAAACGTTTTTCCACCTCTTAAAACTAACTAATATGGTCTGCCCACCCTCCAAAATTAACTTTTATCGTTTGCACACCCCTTAAGCTAGATAAATTTTCTTAAAGAGGCTAAACACCATATAACAAAACGGAGCGAAAAAAAAGAAGAACAACTCTCTTACTTTTCGCGTTCTCGGGTACTAACATAAGACAAATCTAGCCTAGTGAAACTGGTAAGAGCGTTGCCAGATCAGGAAACAAATCAGCTGTGATTCCTCAGCAAAATAAATAAATTTATTTATTTCGAAAGCTAGATATGGAAGGAAATTTAAAAAATAAAAACATTGCTCGTATGGAGCGCATTTATTGTCCCCAGAAAAAGGTTTATTTAATTAAGCCCGTAATGATAAGGGTCTTATATGGGATTTAATTAAAAAAAGACATTTTAAATAAGGAAAAAAACGGTCTGTGAGCGGAGACGGCTTTGGTGCCTCCTGTTATTTGCCTTGAGCTATATAGTGGCGAATAGATCCATAAATAGTATTCCAATATGGAATCCGTAAATGTTCATTATAAATTAACTTTAAAGTTTTCATGTTCATTGTAATTAAACTTTATAAAGTTTGTTTACATAAAACAGCTGTGCATACGTGTCAGTATATGACCCCATTTATGCGTTTTCCGCCTTTTCCGTAAGATCTTTGTAATCCCGAGCGAAATATATAGCAATTTCGCTCGGCACTTTTTGAAAGCCAATTTATCTTATGTTAGTACCTAGCTTAAGAAAAGAAAAACATTAAACATGAAACACTTGTCCGCTAGATATTAATTAATGTTCAATTTATGCTTAATTTTTACTATCGTATTGCTATCGACATGTTTCATGGAAATTCTAAAATACTACAAATTGTCCATGTCTCAAATTAAATGAAAATATTTTAAAAATTGCAAAGTTAAAATTTTGTTCTAAAAATTTTGAGATCGTTCATATGACAGCTATATGATATAGTCATCCGATTTTGATAAAATTAAAAACAAAATTCCAAAATAATACAAAATGGTCGTATCTCAAATTATATGAAAATATGAAAATTTGCGAAGTTATAATTTATTTCTTTAAAAATTTCCGATCGTTCCTATGGCAGCTATATGATATAGTTGTCCGATGCGGCCCGTTCCGACTTATGTATATAGTAGTGAAAGCATATAGAAGACTACCTGCAAAGTTGTATTCAGATAGCTCAAACCTGAGGGACAGACGGACATGGCTAGATCGACTCCGTTGTTAATGCTGATCAAGAATATTGTTATCCAGTGACCCATATTTACGACTTTTATCGGCGGATAAGTTTAATTAATATTCTTTTATTTAATTTAGGAGAGTCATACGTCAGTCCCATGCAATGGTTTTTATCCGATTGCCTGGCGAGGAGTTCTTACGATCATATTAGATCCGGTCAGGTATGCTTGGACTTTGTTATGTAAATCACTGCAACAAAGTGTGACAGTGGGTACACTGTGTACAGTGGGTGTGCACTTGATATATGCGCATACCACAAAACATATACTTTATAGGGTCGGAGATGTCTACTTCACTGCGTTGCGAACTTCTGACTAAAATTATAATATCCTGCAAGGGTATACTAATATTATAGGGTTAAAAAAAGAAATCCATAGCTATGGCGGCTATATAATACATATAGTCCGCCGGTCCGGCCCGTTTCGACTTATATAGTAGTGAGAGCATATAGAAGAAAAACCTTTGTTGACGGACATCGATGTTTCCGATGTATAATATTTGGAGGAAAACATCAATGATATATGTATGTATTCTTCTCTATTCCAAGTGATCGGGCGAGTTTTTTTCTTGCGCTCTCGTTTTGTATTAATTTTGCTTAAAAACTACCGGGGTGATTATGAAAGATCCATGCAGCTTTTCTTGTTATCATTAAATTTATATTATTTACACAATTTAGTTGTGGTGTCATTGTCTGCTTTTGCTTTTATTTTTCATTCCTCTTTGTGCCTTCTCCGTTTAGCAGTTGTTAATGTTGCTCCCATGCTCACCCGCTTAGCCGCTCTCTCGTTCTCCCGCTCCCTCGCACTTTGTTATCTCTCCCTTCGTAAAGGTACAGTGGTAAGTCCCTATAATGTCCGAAATTATCCGCGTTGTTTAAACCTGTAAAGAGGTTGCCGGTGATGATCTTTTTAACGGCTGTACAACATTGTACATGCCAACATCAGTTTGCGTTACTGCTGTGAGACCTGTCGCGATATTGAAAGGGATATGTAGTGTTTTATGCGGCAAACCAGGAACGGATTTAGGACGTATTATTGAGTTTTCGTAAAACTCATTATATGTGCTTGGCGCTGGATACTCAATGTAATAGCCTAAAGCTATTAAATGAGTCTCCTAGGCGCAAAAAAGCCGAAACTGGTCTGCAGCATCTAGGTGGATCCCAACAACCAGCGGCGGCCTCCCTCGACATAGCCCTAGACCTCAGGAACAATTCAAAGAGTTTTGAGTTTGAGTGTTTAGAAATATTCGGTATCCGAAGGTGATGCGGGAGTGACCGTGTCCCTGGTGATATCAGTTTTGTCCGCTGGGGGTATCAAATATTTACCCCTCTGAACCCCATAAATTTATCTGCCAGGGTATCAGCCCCGGACTACCCGCCGATATTTTTGTTTCAGACATCGGAAGATGTTATCGCCTTTATCCAACTCGAACTGAAAAAATAAAAAAAAAGGGAAAATTTTAATAGTCCTATGATATTTCGTCATTTACAATAAATGACCCTAATGAACTCTTTGACACAATATGCTTTACCGAATTCTGGCCGGAATATCTTGTCTTCAAAGAGTCGCTGCTAAAAAAGAAACGGCTGCATGTAGAAATAAGTCTTCCCTGGCCCGATCAGACCACTGTGGCGGCTAAGTCATCCGCTCCAAAAAATTAATTAATTCCCTCTCTATGTCGTATCAGAATGCAAGAGGCTTACGTTGGGAGCTTCCCAAATTATATTCTAATAGTTTTTCCTTTTCGTTAGTTTCGTTATTTGTTATTGTATTCACAGAAACCTGGTCAAAGCCGGAGAGCTCCGAAATTTTCCAAGCTTTGTTCACGATATATCGGCCTATCGGACGTTGGGGTGGTGTCCTTATAGCGGTTGACTCCAGTCTCGCGCCAGAATTAATAACTTTCGAGGAGTGCAACGATGTTGAATTCCTTTGTGTGAAGCTATCAGTCAATGGTAGCTCCATTTTCGTTACTTGTTCCTACATTCCTCCTTTGTCGGAACTTCCTATTTATTGAAACCATCTTTCCGCTATCCAGATGGTTTCCAATGGACTTTCGGATAAGGATCATTCAGTAGTTCCTGGTGATTTTAATATCTTAGGGGCTATTTGGTCCTCAAATAATTCTACTAATGTTATGCTTTTGTTTGCTGGCTTGTTCGACATTTCGCTGCCCCAAGTCAACCATGTACGAAATTCCCTAAAGCGCTTGCTTGATCTCTGTTTTGTATCAGATCCAGCGAGAGTCAGTTTAGCCAGGGTGGCCCCGCTGACGCTACCTGATGATCCTTATCATCGGACTTTCGATGTGACTCTCGACATTGGGACAGACATATAGAATATATCTGACCGTCCAGCCAAAAAAGTCCTGTGCTTTCGCAAGGCGGACTTCGAACGGCTGAATATCTTTATATAACATTTTAATTGTTCAGATTTGTACATGTGCACTGACAGGGCTTAAGCCGTGAATATTTTGTACAGTTCCATGAATTCATTTTTTACGGAATGTGTTCCGTCATACTATCCGTCAACCTCGAATAGGCCTCCTTGGTTTAGTAAAGAGTTGAGTTGCCTAAAAAAAAAAAAAAAACTAGGCAGTATAAATGTAACGGTTCTGACTCTGCCCTATCCTTTTATTTATCAATTCGCTCAAGATTTAACGTATTGAGCGCGCAGTGTTACAAAAATTATTTGAATCGTTGTAGGGCCCAGATCTCTTAGGATCCAAAACAGTTTTATAACTTTGTCAACGTAAGCCAAATACTCATTCTTCCTTGCTTTATTTTGAAAATACAACAGTAAATAATGTTCAGGCAATTGATTGCGCAGTTTTTTCAACCCACTTACTTGAATTCCGCTAAATTAAATCTGACTTATTCTTACATCATGACCAAATCGAAATTAATTTTAAGTCCTATTTTATACGAAAGCGCTATCCTTTTAAATCTTCACAATGTTAAGCCCGTTTATTCGACACGTCCCGACGAAATATCTGGCTGTGTGCCTAGGTATTTTGCCGACGCCCTGTGAAATCCCCTTCTGAAATTGTTTACCTTGCCCAGTCGGGCTTTGCTTCATGCCCTGAACGATTCTGCCTAGAAATCTATGTCGAATGGGGATGGCTTTTCGTATGATCCCTAGTTCAGCAAAGCAGCAAGCGGGCGACTCATGTACATGAATCGACCGCTGCTCCGTTCATGATAAAATGCTGTGCTTTTGCTCAGGGAAATATTTCCCGTTAGGGATTTATTTTTTTAATACGACAGTCGCTGAATGAATGTATTTGTATTTCGGCGACGCAAACTAATACGCAATATAAATTATAGACTTATAAATTATAGACGAATTTACTACAATAACATAGTATAAAAAAAATAAAATAAACCAAAGAAAAAAAAAAGAAAAAACACATTAAACATCCGGATTTAATTTTTTTTTTTTTATATGGAATTGGTTTTCTGAACTTTATCCATACCGGTAAGGATGAATTTCATAGTGAGCCGACCAGCGACGGTGGCATCATGAATTACCCTACAGAGCGCTCACTGTAAATTTCATGGTGAGCCGAGCAGCGACGATGGCATCATGAATTACCCTGCTCATGCCCTAATAAAAGTGAATGAGCCTTTTACATGAACGGGCGGGCCTACCCCATGAGTTGTTCGGTGGGAAAAGCACGTAGATCGCATGTGGCAAAGTCCCACTGGGTGTCGTTAGAAACCTCCCACTTTCCCCTTATTCCTCTCTATAAAAAAGGTAGCAAATCGGAAGCTAACAACTATAGAGAAATCTCTAAGTTGTCGCCATCAAAAAACTTTTCGAAAATATCATTACCCCACATTACCCACATTTGCAGCACCTGTGTGGATCAATAATTTCTATGTCGACTTGGATTTATAAAGCAAAAATCAACGACTACTAATCTTTTGGAGCTTACTTCCTTCATATTAAAGAGCTTCCATAAAAACTTTCAGACAGATGTAATCTATACTGATTTCAGTAAAGCATTTGATTCTGTTAACCAATTTCTCCTTGTTCGGAAACTCGATTTCATAGGATTTCCGGTTAATCTTCTCAGATGGATCTGAGAACGACGCAGGACGCAAAAGGTCCTATTTAAAAATTCCATATCTAATGTTCTCAGGGTTACTCTGGCGTCTTGCAAAAGAGCCTTTTGGGTGCCCTGTTGTTTACATTATTTATTAAGACCTGCCCAAGGTTCTGACTAACTCTAGAGTAGTTTTGCGGATGACGTCAGACTTAGCGTGCAATATAGGGACGCTTCTTGCCAGTCTGATTTACAAACAGATCTTAATAATTTTTAACCATGGTGCCGCATAAACCTATTTAACTTAAACGGCTCTAAATGCAAGCTAATGACATTCTCTCCCAAGCTTGCGACTTACACACTGAACTGCTGCTCTTTGGAAATAATTGCTATAGTTGATGATTTGTGTGTCCGCCTGGATCCTAAGCTTGACTTTATTGATCAAATTTCATGCATGGTGAATAAAGCCAGAGGTGCGCTTGGTTAAATTAAACGGTGGTCGATAGAATTCACTGACCCTTATGTTACAAAATCACTATATATTTATTTAGTTTGTATTATCTTAAAATATGGATTGGCGCATTGAGTCAGTTCAGAAGAACTTTTTACTTTTCGCTTTACGCGAAACTGGGATGTAAAGCAGAGGTTATCCTAGTACTGTAGTAGACTCCTCGTAATTAACTTACCATCTTTAGCTAACCGTAGAACCATGCTTGGCATTACCTTCATTTATAATCTTATCCACGGTGACGCGGAAAGTGCTGACTTGTTGGGTCAGCTTAATTTTCACGTACCAAATAGAAATACTTGATTCTATATTCAATTAACGTTGCGCCACTTTAGAACGTTTTTTGAATTGCATTAACCCTTTAGAGTCGTATGTGCAAATTATAACGATTTGTACATAATAACATCAAACGTAGATAGCCTTCCCAAACTAAAAACTTTAATACTAACCCACTTAGTACGCTTGCAGGCAAACAATCTGGCAGCACGCCAATAGTCACTTCCTCGTATACCTTTCCTATATTTTCATCTTTCGCGCACACAAACACCTAACACGAACAAGCACGTGCTTGGTGTCATACGAGCCACTTGAATGTACTGACCTTAGTGCATCAACGTTTAGATTTAGAGGGCCCTGGTCTGACTGAAGTTTATACCTCGACCCATGATTAGCATCCTCACAATGTTTGTTCCACACCAGAGATCTGCATTAGTCCACCGCAACTACAAGTACACCGCATACACACACAGTATTTTTTAGACTCGAGTCACAAAGCACCGCGTCAAAAAATGATGCGGTGTTTTTTTACTCGTTTCTTTTGTGCACTCCTTCTATGCGGAGCCAATATGGTTGCTTGGTTGACTTTTTACTCGTGCAAGCGACCACCGCATACACATTTGTGTTTGCAAAAACAACACTGTTCACGCCAAAAGGGCGCTTATTTTCCGAAGGCAGTGCGATCCAGTGCACTCGCTCTCTCTCTCCCTCTCCCACTGCACTTTTGTGCATCGAGCTCCTAGTCCGCTCTCCCCAAGTTAGTTTTAAGGCTTCTTCTTGTTAGTACAAAATTCCGATTCCACAAATAAAGACGCACGTCGCGTAACACGCCGACGTGTTTTATTTATCGAGTGCCTTCCAGTTTAAAGCCATCCCCCTGCGAACATTTGGGCCAACAGAGCCGGATAATTATATCTCCAGCAGTTCCGGTGGCTTTAACACCGCACAAGATAAGTAAACATTTTACTTTGCTGCCGGTCATTTTTATGATTTTCGTCTAAATCCGAGTCCGATTGATCCGACACTACGGCAGCTTCCAAGTCCGAATCGCAATTAATTTATATTAATTTTCCGCGAATTCAACATTCAAAAAGTGCATGTTTAAATATATGCCATAAGCCACAGTGAAACTTCCAAATTCGAATTTCTCTTCGTTCGCTGTGATCCGCTTGCATTTATTTCCACTTCCTACACAACAACGTACATACATATGTCCAATACATACGTCCATTTCACTTATCTACAATCGGCACCAACAATTTACGCAATAAATATTCGTATCCTGGATAATAATAGTAAATAAACATTCCAAACTCCACAAGTGTAAATTTAAATATATGTACGTATGCTATAAGCCACAGTGAAACTTCTAGTTCCGAAATTCTAACCGTTCACTGTGTTCCGCTTGCATTTACATATTTACACTCTCCGATATACAATACAGTCCACTCCACTGATCTACGAGCGCCAAAAGCAATTTAAACAAAATTAAATAAATATATACACTTATAAATATTTAAACTTAAAATAAATATATTTGCAATATTTCCTAAACTTTAAACTACATAATTCTACAAATTCTACAATTCTAATTCTACAAATACAGTCCACCGCTCCTATAAATAAATAAATATATCCCCAAAATCACGGCACAGAAACGCCGACTTAATTTGTGCATTTATTTATCAGCTCTTCCCTGAGCGGAGCTTCATCCAAATAAACATACATAATACATATTCGACTGCAAGTCGAAGCTCCGATTTTTGGCAATTTTTCCGCCTCTCGTTGTCTCCGTTATTCTGCATTGGCAAACGGCGAATGCACATTGTGCATTGCACAAACATATTCACACGCACGCCTTATCTTCAAGAACAGAACCGCGGAAAATACAGCAGCGGTAAACTGAATAAATCCAGGCACACAAAAGAATTTTTAAATTATTTTTTATAAAATCCTAACTAACTAAATCAGTTAGAAATTCAAGTGCGCTTCCATATCCGCATTAGTGTGACCGTACATCTCCGTACATCTCCGCCACTACACAATAAAATTACACTACCCAATTAAATTAAACTCCTAATACATTCCGATTAGTTCCTAAATTCCAATTCCAGCTTCGACACGTATAACTAATCGGACAAAATTTAATCCATTGACAAACAAACCAGTTGTCTTTAAATATCAAGAATGACTTCTTCCGGTTTAACAAAGTTTACTTTGATCTGTGACCGTCTAAGTCACTTCGATTCCAAGGTCTGCAATCCAGCAGCACCCAGTCCATCCAAATATACGTGTCAAATTCATCTCGACCAAGTCCGAGCGCTATGGGATAAGGTCGAGAAAGAATATGAAGCTTGTTCAGAGCAAATTCCAGTTGGCTTAGAGGGCACGGGGGACACCTTACCTACTCTAAAGGCAAAATACGAGTATGGCTATTTTATTTACGAAAGGTGTACCGCAAAGCTCATGGAACAGATCGATACGATCGCTTCCAATGCAGCTCAAATCCAACCCGTTCCGCCCCAAAATTCCTATCCGTCTGGCTGTCTGCTTCCTCCGTGCGAAACAGAAGTTTTCTCGGGTGATTACATTCGCTGGCCGACTTTCCGAGACCTTTTCTCAGCAGTCTATATCGACAATCCTGCGCTGACCCCCGTTGAAAAGTTGTTCTATCTAAATGCCAAGACTAGTGGTGAAGCTCATTCCGTAGTTTCCAATTCGCCACTCACCAACGATGGTTTCCGCTCAGCCTGGAAAAACCTATCTGAGCGTTTCGAAAACAAACGAGCGCTGGTGAACAGCCAACTAAAAAAGTTATTAAACATGCAGTCCATTGCACACGAATCTTCGGCAGCCTTGAAGGAGCTGCAAAATACGATCCAAAATTGCCTCACATCCCTAAATTTGTCCGGCATTCCTACGGATAATTGGGATTGTCTCCTGGTGTATGTGTGTTCCACGAAGCTTCCAAAACGGACGCTCTCATTATGGGAGCAATCTATCCCGAACAAGACCGACATTTCTACGTGGCTAGCACTTGATTCTTTCCTGACTGAGCGCCATAGAACTCTGGAGGCCATAGAGTCTATACATCCTACTACGTTGCGCCTCCATCCGTCAGAAACGACACCCTCCGACGTGTCGCCACGAATACTGAAATCCTGAATACGAGGATCGTTCCGATATCCAAAGGATGCGATGTATGTTCCAAAGAGAACCATCCAGTGCGTACATGTCCACGCTTCCTCCAAATGACGACAGAGGAGCGCACCGCTTATATCCAGAAAAAGCAGTTGTGCTCGAATTGCTTCGCAAGTGGTCATCAACTCCGGAATCGCACAAGCGCCCACAAGTGCTTCACGTGTCACGGTCGGCATCGCAGTTTGTTGCATCCAAGCAACTGCTCCTCTAGTGAACCGACTCCTCCTGATTTCCGTGTTCTCCACACGAGTGACAACTGCTCCTGATTCCTCCAATTACTGGGTTCCGTAAGACGAAATGAAATGCAGACGTTCCCGAGGTATTTTATCCTACCCATGCCGAGTCTGCCAAGGGAACCATCCTCTTCGGAAATGCCACCGTTTCCTTCGGCTTAGCGCTGAGAAACGGCTCCAGGCAGTCATTCAAAAGAAGTACTGCGTCAATTGCCTGGCCCACCATCATTCCACGGGATCTTGCCGCAGTGACGACCGATGCCAGTCGTGTTGCCAGGATCACCACACACTTCTCCATGTCCACGAGCGCTCAGCGTATCCAACGCTGTCCCGAGCAAAGGCCTCCTCGCTAAGGGGGCCTCAAAGGTCTACTTATATTTTTGCTGCGTATCCTCGCAAGGGGGGGAGAATGTTCACGCCAAAAGGGCGCTTATTTTCCACTCGCTCTCTCTTCCTCTCCCACTGCACTTTTGTGCATCGAGCTCCTAGTCCGCTCTCCCCAAGTTAGTTTTAAGGCTTCTTCTTCTTAGTACTAATTTACGATTACCCAAATAAAGACGCACGTCTCGTAATACCCCGAAAGTTATCTTCCGTGTTTTATTTATCGAGTGTGCAGGTTTAAGCCATCCCCCTCCGAACAAACACAAACATTTTGTTTTCCATGTGATTTCACAATGATTAATTTTTTGAGTTAATTAGTTTTGATGGTATTTAATAAAAGGTTTATTCATGTTCATAGATTAAGTAAAGAAATAATAAATAATAAATAAATGTACAAAAATTCCGCGCGTGAAAGGGACAGAGTACATTTTTTATTGTGTCTTTTTCCACCGCATATTTTTGTGTATTGTCTGTGTCCTACTCACAGACACAGCGGTGGTAAAACACCGCAACCGCATATTATGAGGTGTTAGTAACACCGCAACCGCATACTATGCGGTGTTAGTATCACCGCAACCGCTTTTTAAGTGAGTATACTTGTAGTGCTCAAATGAGGCACCGGTGCCGATCTCTGTTCCACACTACTACAAGATCATTTTGGCGCGTGGGTATTTAAAACAATACAGTTTTAAGCAGAGCTCTATTCTCATTTTTTTCTGTCTTTTGATGAGCGTGTGATTTATTTAAAAGTTTTTTTTTAAAGCGTTTTGTTAAAATGAGTCGTGAAAAGAAAGTGCATTTGTTTTTTAATTTTGACAAGGAATTAAATACGTCCTTATGCAGCGTATGTGGCTCCAAATTATCAGGGCACCACATTACAAATTTAAGACGGCACATGACTACAAAACATGCTGATATTTTTAATTCAATGCTCGAAGAAATTGACAATACCGAGTTGACAAAAAACGAGAAAAAAAGAGAAAAATAGCGTACGAAGCTAATGAAGAGGATGTTACTTCCTCAATAGTACAAATTGTTATCAGTGACGGTAGACCATTTAAACTATTAGACAGCGAAGGGTTTCGAGAAATAGTAAGCCCCATATTTAATGCCCTGCAAAGGTCTCCATTACATCACGAAATGTAATGAAACATGTAATGAAAAAAGAACATTCCATAAGAGAAGGAGTCAATTTACAAATGATTGTTTAAAAAATGCTAACAACTGAGATCGTAGTGAAAACACTTGGGATGATCCAGTTGTTTAAGTCACACACTGGACTGTTTGGACAGATCCTTCTCAGCCCTTAATTTTATATTAAATGAGAAACGCACTGTTTTGACTCCTGAGCACATAACTTCCTTATTAATAGTAAAATTAAATTCATAATTTAAGTTATTATTTAGTAGTTTTACTTAATTTGTTATAATAATCTTCTCTGCCTCGCTTCCCCTTCCACGCTCTGCGAATATATAGTATGTATTTATGTACAATAATAACGTACACAACAACAAAAAAGACACTTTCTGTTTCCACTTGGCTCGTATTGCAAAGTTAAGCAGTTGTCGTTAGTGTTCGTGTCAGGCAGTCTTCAGTGACAGTTTCGTATTTTTTTCTCCTCGATCAACACAAACCAGAAAACACAATAAAAAAAAAAAGTGTTCTGCTGAGAGCTAGAGCGGGCCTGTGCGTTTTTTTCTGTCTTTTTAGTGAGCAGACCGGAGAAAACACTTTGGTTGAGCATATTTGGCTAGCTCTGGTTTTAGGGCGAGGGAGGCTCTCAGGTCCCTCTATACAGTCAAAAAGTTGGTTGTAATCGGCACATAAGACCCTAAAAGGTTCAAACTCCCTCCTACAGTGATTTATTGCTAAGGGGATAAAGGTTCTAGATGTTAGTCGAGGAACGCGAAAGTTGAGCTGTATTAGCAAGTAGTGGCTCTCTACGTCACCTTGAATTAGCTTGTGTAGAAAGACAACACCAAGCATCGTTTTACGGTTAGCTAGGGAAGGTAGGTTAATTAAGAGAGAGAATTAAGGCATAAACTCCAGTTTTCTACTCTGGGCCTGAGTCGGAATCTCTTTCAGCAACCACAACTGAACCAAATAAATGTCTGCGACGACCCTGGGTCACCCCTGAGCCGTCCAAACTCCGACTAACCGTCACAGCCATTATAAGAAGACTACTTTGAAAATAGGCTGACGTTTAAATCTGATCCAAATGGGTTACGCAACTCCTTTGAGGTTGCATAACGGCGGTTTTTGTCGCTTGAGCGAAGGTTTTCTCGAGACCCTAACATGAAGACCATGTACTTGGAATTCATGGAAGAATATCTCGCCTTAGGTCATATGTCGCCTACAGACAACAAAATCCCTTCCTCTTCACATTATGTCATTCCCCGTCAATGTGTGTTAAGGCCCCAGAGTACGTAGACAAAGTTGCGCGTCGTTTTCAGAGCTTTCTGCAAAACATCGGTTCAGGTGGCCTTAAATGACATCCTGATGGTGGGGAGAAGAGTTGTACTCCACTCTACTCAGCTTCCGACTGCACAGGTATGCCCTAACTGCCGATGTTAAAAAGATGTATCGCCAAGTATTGGTTCATGAAGCGGATTGGAAGTTTCAACTCATAGTGTGGAGGAGAGACCCCTCTGAATCCTTGAGATTGTACAAGCTCAACACCGTCACATATGGCACTGGACCAGCCCCATTTCTAGCTATTCGGTGTTTAAATAGTTTGAGAGAATCTGCGAAATGTTCATTCCCTAGAGCTGCCGACGTAATTGGATCTGATTTTTACGTCGATGACATGTTAACTGGTGCTGCATGCGTAGAGGAGCTAAAGACAATAAAGTTTGAAATGTCTCAGGTTCTTCAAACAGCAGGTTTTGATTTGACGAAGTGGTATTTAAACTCACCTGATACCTATCTCTGATTCAGAGTCAACTTAGGCGTTAGGAATATCGTGGTTGCCTTGTGAAGATGCTTTAAGTTCAAGATTGACACTTCTGTCATGGGTCTCCGAGCGACAAAACGGAACATTCTATCGGTGACATCGAAGCTGTTTGACCCTCTCGGCTTATTATGTAAGTCCCATTGTGATTAAAGGAAAGATCCTATTGCAGGAACATTGGCTTAATAAGTTAGATTGGGATGAGTCGATTCCGATGGATTTGGAAACATCGTGGAATATGCTAAAAAGCACTCTGTCTCAACTGGATGAGATATCTATTCCTCGGTTCGTGCATATTGACCCGATGTCACCGGTACAGTTACATGCCTTTGCCGACGCCTCCATCAGAGCTTATGGAGCTTGCGTCTATACTCGTAGCAAAACTGCTGAAGGTTTTAAATTATCGTTGTTGACTTCAAAGTCGAAAGTAGCGCCGCTCAATTCCAAAACGCTCCCAAGGCTTGAGTTATGCGCCGCTCACAGATCTCACGCAGATCTCTGCCATAGAATCAAACCCTTATTAAAAGTTCCTATCGAACGAATTGTGTACTGCTCGGATTCTGAAGTTACTCTTCACTGAATTCGATCTCATCCATCTTCGTTGTAGATATTCTTTTTGAACAGGGTAGCGGAGATTCAAGAATGGTCAGAAGAAGTTATATGGCTGCATGTTCGCACAAAGAAGTACCCAGCAGATATTGTTTCTAGAGGTTGTGACGTCGACGAAATTGAGCAGTCAATCTGGTTCACTGGCCCACCATTTCTGAAGGACGACGAGCAAAACTGGCCTAAAAATGCGCATTTCGAATTGGATAAGGAAGTCTTGCGTCAGGATGCAAGGAAGCCTGAGTTCGGACTGACCGCTACTGTACAAACTTCCGATTTGTTTGGGATGTCATCGAGGGATTCTCGTCACACCTCAAACTACTTACAGTGTTCGCTTACATGTTCCGCTTTATATGAAAATGCGAAGACAACAGTCGAAGAAACTCTGTCACCAACTGAATATAATGAAGCGTTTCATAAGATTATCGAAATAGTACAAAAGCAAAAGTATCAAATAGAAATTAAAATCCCAAGACTTCAGTGATTGAAACCATTCATTCATGAGGATACGGGCACTTGGTGCAACTTTTCGTTGTTGCGAATTCGCATCAAAAAGCGGTTGCGAATCTTGCTCCGCACATGGGCGGACCATGGGAGGCAAATGTCAAAACTGCCAAGCACCTACTCCTACGAGTGGTGGGCATCGCACTCCTCAACGCGGAAGAGCTTGGAACAGTCCTCGTCGGGATCGAGGCCGTGATGACCTCGCGGCCACTCTGAGCTCTCAGCCAGGACCCAAGCGACGGTGAAGCGCTTACTCCCGAACACCTGCTGACAGGCGGGTCCCTCGTCGCCGGACCCCGGACCAGGCGGGTCTCAGTTGCTTGCGGCGATGGTGGCTTGTCCAATCAGTCAGGAAAACATTCTGGCGGCGATGGTACCGAGAATATGTCCTGAGCTTTCAGATTCGGGACAAGTAGCACCAGCAGCAGGAGAACGTCGATGAGAGCCAACTCGTCGTCGTGGCAGAGGACAACCTGCCGCCTCAACAGTGGCTGCTTAGAAGGATCGTGGCGACGCTCGCAGGAGAGGACGGGTCAGGGTCGTCGACATTAGAAGGAACAAAGGATAAGTTTTTCAGAGGGCCATTCATAAGCTGGCGCCGCTGCCAGTTGGTGGAAACCGTGAAGACGTCCAACGGGGCCGGTGTTGTATGAATAGATATGATTGTTTATTGGTTTTTGTTGAAAATGAATGAAGAAGAAAAATTTGAAGTCTAGTGTAAGTTAGTTTAGGGCAAAGGCGGGAGCATTATAAAGCTCCCTCTCATTCTTTATGTATTCGCACCGCCTCAGACAATTAATTAAAAAAATTGTCCTTGATTTAAAAAAAAATTAAAGCTAAAATACTGCGTTTCGACTTTTTTACGAGTTTGTTCGAATTTTGGCAAACAATTCCATCATAATCAGCATTTTGGTATTTTTTATTGTAATTATTTCAAACGAATCTTCTTAAATCTTCAGAGAGACAACACCACTGCGGTTATTTACAAATTTTCCAAGAACAATTAAATGTTTGCCTTGTGTAAAGACTTCTGGCGCGAATATATAAATACTTTTGACAACTTCTATGCATCTTTTATTTTACTTCATCCACTATCCTACGAACCGTTATCTTTCGCATTCCTTTTCGATAAGTTGGAATGTGCACATAATAGTTTAATATGTAAATACTTTTGACCATGATTGTATTTATAGCCTGGCATTGTTAATTTTGTTCAGCTTTTGCACCGTTGTATGACGAGAAAAACTTTCCACTACATCTCGTCGTCTCACTCGCTCGCATAATTTGTTTAATAAAGCATTTCGAGATGGCAAAAATTAAACTTAAACAAACCGCTGGTAAATGTCTTCGCTTTAAAAATTCAAAACTCACCGAACGAGTGCTTAAAGAACCTTACGCGCTTGAGCAAATTAGTAGAGCCTGGGTTGAATTTATCCCGACTGGAATTTACTTGTCATCTGTCTAATTGGAATCATACATTAAACTCGCTTCTTCCACCGTCATCTACGCCAATGACAGTGTTTAGAAACTGCTTGGACCAGATGCAAACAGCACCGGAATTAATGAATCAAAGGATAATTTAGGTCATACGTCTACAATCAAGCTTCGGGCTTATTACTGCCAACATTCGATGGCATAAACGGCGAGTACCAAAACTCCACTACATCGTTTAATCAAGTCGTTGGAAACCAGCCATTTATGTCGAAAATCGAGGATCAGCCCTAGGAACGCTTTGTGCATTCGAGGTAATCGTCAACAACTACACGAAGGCTCTGGTTCCTTAAGTAGAGTCTGCTCACTTTTGGAAAGCAGTTGCATACAATCACACGAATCCTCACTCTGAATAACATTTCCCCGTGTACATCAACTTGATAACGGCATATGTGCGTATGTGCATCCATACAAACACACCTACACGCTTGCGAACTTTTGCACATATTTGGGTGCAATTTTATCTCCGCGACAAATTGCCAAGTGAGAAGTGAAATTATGACACAATTAATATCGGCCAACCGGTGAGCACAAAATCGGTAGTTCCCTTTTCCGCCGCTGACTTAATATTATTTTCTTGTATGCCAATTTTCTCCACATAATTTTTCTGTCCTTTCATTTCAAATACAGTCCACTTCTCGACGCTCCACTGCGCCAATCCGTGCCCTTACACTTACACACATATTTACATATTCGCATGCATGCTTATACATTTTATACATATATTTTCTGCCTCCGACCCCAGAAACTAACCTCCGCTACAAAACGAATATGATTAAAAATTAAAAGCGAGACAAAACAACAAACATTGAAACCCAAACATCATTACAGATCCAAACGGGCGGGACCGCGACTGTTTTGACAAAGTAACGACTTAATCGCTGCAGCGCACAGTGGTTGATCTTGTATGGAAAGAAAATACTTCCAGTTTGAATATAGAGCTGAAAATTTGTATACTGCTATAAATACCGAATAACATACAAAATATAATCCCAAAAATGTTATAAAATAACATTTAAACACTATAATTATATCCATACTTTCAGGGTAAGGGAATTCCTTATTAATAAATTTTATTTTATTATAATTTTAATATTTATATACAAAATAAAATAAAAATGGGATGTTCAAAATAATAATAGCCTTATAATACAATATAATAAAAAAAACAATGAGAAAAGAATATTATACAAAAAAATAATTCTTACAAATCAAAAACTACAAATACTACATATGCAAAAAAGTCACAAAGTTGCAAAAAGTGGCAGCTAAAATTGAAAACATAGACTAAGAAAACATGTATTAGTATTAAGACAGGGTAAGACAGGGATCACAACTTTTTCTTTCTCTGAAATCAATGTATACACAAAAATACACCACTCGGCAGGTAACTGTGAAACACTAACTTTAAAGTAATAAGACAACACATAATGACTTAAAAAATACTCCGTTTTATAGTACACAGCTTGTTTTTTCGTTTGTTTTCTCTCTCTATTTGTAGCGCGTACGAATGAGAGAGACAAAAACTGAAATTACAGTTAGTTTTATTTGTATGTTAAAAAGTATTTTTAGGACAAAGGTCACACAATTTTAAAATTTTGTCTTTTTATTTTTGGCCTATGAAATCAACCACTGTGCAGCGGCCGCGTTATAATAATAATTTTTAAAATAATATTAATAATAATATTTAATAGACCACTAGGGTCTATTGTGCCCTCGTCCTAGTGTATGAGCTATAGCTCCTCGAGCAGTTCAATCGAACGCAAGAATGCGATGATGTCGCCTGGTCGAAGAGCCCTCATTTCCTGCGTGGTGAGTGTAAGGCCCCTGATAGCTGGACACTCCTCAAGTAGGTGTCCTCCCCTATCTTGAGATTATGCAGAAGCTTGCGCAGTCTGCAGTGCCCGGTTAGGAAACTCGTGACTAATCGGAGAGATCCTTTGCTCAACTCCAAACAGTCATTGCTATTGTAGCAGTCGTTTAGTCTGCCTTGTCCCTTTCGACGACCGCCAGAAGTCATCGAAGGCAGTCATGAGCTCTACACGACTGCTCTGGGTGATGACTTCCGACCCTAGTCCACAGAAGGCCTCCGGACCGTAGAAGGGCGTACTCGCCCCCTTTCTAGCCATTATGTCGGCCACTTCATTGCCGGGGATCCCATGCACTGGTACCCAGTATTTGGTAACTTTATTGTTCACACCCATCTCATTGAGTGTTTCTGTACATCAACATCATCATCATAATATTTATTTATATACGACAATATACATATATAAATGTATATAAAACATTCAAAATAAACTAGGCGTCGTTCCTATACATACTAGTCTGGAAACAATCCGCGTGGCCGCGTCATTATTGTTGCTGTTTTTTTCTGCCCCTCTTGCGTCCCTTACGCATGCACTGCTTTGCCGACGACAGAGCAGTGAGCTTTTCGGACGAACCAAAGCCAAGGCTTTTAATTCCACCTATCCGGCTTCGTAATAATTACGAACGAAAATAGTTCATTATTTTTCCAAGTAAACTAAAATATAACCAAACTCTACGTCCGAGCCACACAATATATATATATACATCTATATATATAAAATTCTGTATCGTCGTAATGGACAGAAAACTCCTCCGAAACGGCTCGACCGATTCTCATGAAATTTTATATGCAGATTCAGTAGGTCTGAGAATAGGCTAACATCTATTTTTCGCACCGCTAAGTAATAAGGGTAGTCCGCAATACAGATTAGAAATTTGGAATCTATGGATGTGGTAGCCACGAAATTTACGTCAAGTTTTGTGTTTTTAAATTCCCACAATGAAGAAAGAAGACTAGAACATCGACAATAACGCAGGTTTACAGTCGATAGACACAGAACAAATGACCAACACCGCCTACAGGTAAACGAGCAATTACATTGGATTCATTCGTGCGTCTTGCTTCCGGTATGAGATCGATATTGAATATTATTTTCATTCAAAAGTTATAATTGGTGCTATGGACAAGGAATGCCCGAATTGTCATGCTCTCAAATTCACAAATGAACCAGCCGGGATGTATTGCGCTTCTGGGAAGGAGCAATTACCTGATATTGAAGCTAAAATTGAATAAAAAAAATAACATAGTAAATTTAATTATCTGCGTCTATTATCACTCTAGAACTTCATACATATATAAGAAAACAATTAGGGGCGAGACAAAGTTCGCCTGGCCCGCTAGTATACATATACATATGTATAAATATAAATATTTTTACATATTTGTTCTGACGACACCAAGCTCTCAGACTTTCCTGCCTACATTCTGTTTTCCAATTCTGTTGTCTAATCCGCATAAGGCACCACCGCCAGCAGTAAAAGTTTTTCCTACCGCGTTCCATTTGGATTATTTCTTGATTCGTCCATTCTCGGCGACGACAAACTTGTCGGCAGCCCAGATCGCGCCAAGAGCATTAGTGTGACCGTCCTGCTCCGCACGAGACACTTATTGCTCACGCTAGGCGACTCTGATCAGCAGAAATCGATTCGGAGAACGCCCACGGGAGACGAAAAGAAGCCACGTCCGATCCCATAAATCCGTTTGGACAGATCCCAATCTGCATCTCCGCGCCCCTTTCATCCGAAATCAAAGTCCACCGTTGTCAATCCATGGGCTAGTAGCGACCATTCCTTAAATATCAGCCCAGATCCATTCTTAAAGACACACCCGGTCGACCACAAAAATGGCTTAAGCAGCCCTCGATACTGCCGTAAGGAAATTCACTGCCACAACGGACCGTGTGAGCCAATTTGAGGCCAATATCCACACTCCGGGTACCCCATAAACCACCAAGCTCTCCCCATGGGCACTGTGGGAGAAAGTGGAGAGAGATTACGACAGTTGTTCTTAGTTTAGTGCGGCAGCCGTTAAAAGTTCAACTGTAGGGCTAACACTCCAGTCCAAATATGAATATAGCTACTTTGTCTACGAAAGGTGTAGCCAATCTCCAAGAGCTCATAAAGAAGGCCGCCTCTCAGTCCAATCAGGCTTCCGCAACCAACCAACCGCCCACTTCTAGTGGCTGCCGTTTACCGCCAGTGGACACCGAAGTTTTCGCAGGTGATTATTTTCGGTGGCCCACCTTCAGAGACTTGTTCATCGCAATATATATCCACAACTCGCGGCTCACACCGGTGAAAAAATTTTTCCACCTGTTGTCTAAAACAAGTAGCGACGCGCACGCCATTGTCTCCAAGGCCCCGCTAGCCTATGAAGGGTTCATCTTAGCGTGGCAAGGCCTGACTGACCGCTTCGAGAATCGGCGGTTTTTCGTCAACAGTCAGTTGAAAATCCTCTTCAACATTCAGACTGTTCCCCAAGAGTCCTGACCCGCTCTAAAAGAGCTACATGGCACCATTCAAAATTGCCTTACAGCCTTACGAATGTCCTCCATTCAGGTCGAGGCTTGGGATTGTCTTCTGGTATACGTGGTTTCCTTAATGCTTCCCCAAATCACTATCTCCATGTGGGAGCAGTCAGTTCACAACTTAGCCGAGATTCCAAGCCCATTGGGCTTGGTATCGTGGTCAGACTATTAAACTGAGCGTCTAACGCAGTGAACAGATCATTCGCTTTGCAAAAATTGATCTTGAAGGATTTTATTTCCTTCTCAACCTCTCGACAAAACTGGCAACAATAATGTAATCTTATTTTACTGGAAATTACATCCTCAATACGACCCGTCAATTCGACACACTTAGCGTGTACAACCGTATCACAAAGCCAGCAATAGATTCTTGGTTGGTCTGCCAAAACGGTTTTTTGGCAGTTTTTAATTCCACAGACAATATTTAAAGACATTTCCACAAACTTTTGACTACTGCGCAAAGAGGAGAACCGTCAACGCGGGTGAGCGGGAGAGTAGGAGCGATTAGGAAATAGCGAGGGCGAGAGAACTTAGAACCGCTTAGCTTCAGCTAAAAACCAACGAAACTTAAGCGGGCAGAAGAGGGATAGGCACAAAAGAGACTACAGAAAACCGCCTTAGCACAAAAACTAAAAGTGTTATTTTATTAATACAAATTAAACACAAAAAGAGCTCATGCACACGCGGTAGCAAACGGCTGAAGTGAAGTTAGAAGTTTAATGATGATATTAATAAAAACCCCGGTGGATTAAAAAGCAAAATAACACAATATTTGGAGCGCAAAACAAAAACACGACCGTTCACTATGAAGAGAATAATCAAATAATCGAAATTAGCGTTTCTTTTTTTTTTTCGCGCGAGTCCCAAGCTTACCTCCCGACCAACCGACCGAGGGGTGCAGCCGTGTGACGTACGGGACGATCGCGTTCTAAGAGATAGACGCGTGAGAAGGAAAATATAGGAAAGTACGGTTTTAGGTTCATGAAACATTACGAGCTAGTTCTACAAGCAATACAATTTTAAGTAGAGGGAGGCTCTATAAAGTCAAAGAGGCGGTTGTAATCGGCACATAAGACTCTAAAAAGTATATGTACCTCAAACTCCCTCCTACAATGACTTATAGCTAAGGCACCGTGAATTACCTTGTGTAGAAAGACGACACCAAGCATCGTTCTAAGGCTGGCTAGGGAAGGTAGGTTAATTAATATAAGTCTACTAGAGATAGACGGAAATTTCAGGTCGGCATCACAGAGTAAGCCACGTAGGGCGAAAAGCAGAAAATTTTGTTGAACAGATTCAATGCGGGTAATATGAATTCCAAACTGAGGACTCCAAACGAAAGAACTATATTCCAAAATAGGACGAACTAAAGAAGTAAAGAAAGCCTTAGTTACATAAGGGGAAACGAATTCTTCCGACCATGCAAGAAATATGTTCTGAAAACGAAACCTTTATCATCAACAAGAGTTATTCTTTCCAATGCACATTCATTAAACATATATGTTGCATAATGGGGAGTAAAAAGTGAAAATGTCATCAGGTTGCATTTTGAGCTGTTGAGATTTAATAAGTTAACACGACGCCATGCCTGGAAGTTGTTATCGGATCGGATTGTAAGTTTGACTGACATGAGCTGTCCCTTTACTACACGCACAGTTTGACATCATCTGCGTACATAAGTGCCCTAGAGTTAAGTAGAACTAGCGGAAGGTCATTGATAAATAAGGTAAATAGCAGCGGGCTGCCTTGTGGGACGCCAGATGTGGCGAGTTTCCTTACAAGAAGAAAATGATTAACTGATTAAATGATTTAAAGATAACGTTGGAAACCCCAAATAACAAATGAGGTAAGTTCCGAAAGATTTGTAGTGGTCGATCTCCGTCTCATAAATCTCAATTTCTAAAGATATGGTAAATAGTTTGAGAAGGGGGTTTCAAGGCCCCGCTAGCCTATGAAGGGTTCGTCTCAGCGTGGCAAGGCCTGACTGACCGCTTCGAGAATCGGCGGTCTTTGGTCAACAGTCAGTTGAAAATCCTCTTCAACATTCAGACTGTTCCCCAAGAGTCCTGACCCGCTCTAAAAGAGCTACATGGCACCATTCAGAGTTGCCTTACAGCCTTACGAATGTCCTCCATTCAGGTCGAGGCTTGGGATTGTCTTTTGGTATACGTGGTTTCCTTAAAGCTTCCCCAAATCACAATTTACATGTGGGAGCAGTCAGTTCACAACTTAGCCGAGATTCCAAGCCCATTGGGCTTGGTTTTGGGGGTCAGACTTTTAAACTGAGCGTCTAACGCAGTGAACAGATCATTCGCTTTGCAAAAATTGATCTTGAGCTCACTAAATCCATTTCTGGTCTGCCGCATGAAGGATTTTATTTCCTTCTCAACCTCTCGACAGAACTGGCAACAATAATGTAATCCTATTTTACTGGAAATTACATCCGCAATACGGCCCGAAAATTCGACACACTTAGCGTGTACAACCGTATCACAAAGCCAGTAATAGATTCTTGGTTGGTCTGCCAAAACGGTTTTTTGGCAGTTTTTAATTCCACAGACAATATTTAAAGACATTTCCACAAACTTTTGACTACTGCGCAAAGAGGAGAACCGTCAACGCGGGTGAGCGGGAGAGTAGGAGCGATTAGGAAATAGTGAGGGCGAGAGAACTTAGAACCGCTTAGCTTCAGCTAAAAACCAACGAAACTTAAGCGGGCAGAAGAGGGATAGGCACAAAAGAGACTACAGAAAACCGCCTTAGCACAAAAACTAAAAGTGTTATTTTATTAATACAAATTAAACACAAAAAGAGCTCATGCACACGCGGTAGCAAACGGCTGAAGTGAAGTTAGAAGTTTAATGATGATTTTAATAAAAACCCCGGTGGATTAAAAAGCAAAATAACACAATATTTGGAGCGCAAAACAAAAACACCACCGTTCACTATGAAGAGAATAATCGAATAATCGAAATTAGATGCGTTTCTTTTTTTTTTTCGCGCGAGTCCCAAGCCCACCTCCCGACCAACCGACCGAGGGGCGCAGCCGTGTGACGTACGGCACAATCGCGTTCTAAGAGATAGACGCGTGAGAAAGAAAATATAGGAAAGTTCGGTTTTAGGTTCATGAAACATTACGAGCTAGTTCTACAAGCAATACAATTTTAAGTAGAGGGAGGCTCTATAAAGTCAAAGAGGCGGTTGTAATCGGCACATAAGACTCTAAAAAGTATATGTACCTCAAACTCCCTCCTACAATGACTTATAGCTAAGGCACCGTGAATTACCTTGTGTAGAAAGACGACACCAAGCATCGTTCTAAGGCTGGCTAGGAAAGGTAGGTTAATTAATATAAGTCTACTAGAGATAGACGGAAATTTCAGGTCGGCATCACAGAGTAAGCCACGTAGGGCGAAAAGCAGAAAATTTTGTTGAACAGATTCAATGCGGGTAATATGAATTCCAAATTGAGGACTCCAAACGAAAGAACTATATTCCAAAATAGGACGAACTAAAGAAGTAAAGAGAGCCTTAGTTACATAAGGGGAAACGAATTCTTCCGACCACGCAAGAAATAGAGTATTCTTAAACAGAACCTTTTGAGCCCTGTGACTCAAATACCTCTGAAGCCAATTAAGGAGATGAAAATGAAACCCTATAAAATCGAGTTTCCTTACAAGAAGAAAATGATTAACTGATTAAATGATTTGAAGATAACGTTGGAAACCCCAAATCACAAATGAGGTAAGTTCCGAAAGATTTGTAGTGGTCGATCTTCGTCTCATAAATCTCAATTTCTAAAGATATGGTAAATAGTTTGAGAAGGGGGTTACACAGACCCTCGGCACAATACCTGAGTACACAGCCCGGTATTCCATCGGGACCCGGTGCATATACTGGCTTTACACATTGCATATCCAGCCGAAGAGATCTTTCGTCTAAGATAGGACTGAAAATTAGGTTTGATCTGGGCATAGGGAAAGATTACGTCTGGAAGGGAAGGCACGGGGCATAAAGTACGGCAAGATAACAAAATCCTCCAAGGGGCACAAGCCCCACTCTACAACAGACCAACGGCTGGCCACAAAACAATAGAGTCAGAGCACAGTCGACACCACCGGGAACCAGAGAGAACGCACCAGGAAGGCACAAATACACAACAGATAAAAACGAAGATATCATCACCACGGGCGATCCAGTGGGCAATAGAGTCTTTATAAATACAAAAGCCCGGGCCGGACGGCAATACCGCAATGCACAAACGCCAAGGAAGCCCGTGATGTAAAGCCAATACAAGTCGTAAAGACAAGGCACATCCCGTAAGGTGGAGGGAAGCAAAATATTTTACCAAAGCCAGGCAGAAGGGGCACATTCAGCAAGGACTAGGCCAAAGCCCACGAAGACCAGAAAACACAATGTACATGAAAGATAGAACACCACCATGGACGCCAGCATGCGACCGAAAAGGACGGTCAACAGAAACAGCACACACGAAGTTGTGGTCACGTCGAAAAGACACACAATAAAGCAATACACGATGGCGCCCAGACATCGAAGGTGCGTTCAACAACGTGAACGCCGACTCATCGAGCCCCACCATGGGCATGGGAGGCATCAGAGATGGATCGGATTATGCAACGAGTAGACGATCACACCGAACGGTGGCACTCACCCACACGGTCAGGGCCACCAAGGCGGCGTCCTCGCCCACTTGGCCATAAACATAATAACATATGGAAGAGCTCAATAGAGGCGCAAGAATAGCACCAATACCCGTTCCGACACACTTGGAGAATGACAGGGCGCGGGTCGCAAACATAGGCAAAACCGCGGATTGGTTCAACCCAAATAAAAGAACTATGCCTACAGAAGACAAGATACCACATAATAGCCCAGAAAATGCAAACAAAACATCAGAGCAGGCTAAGATCGGGATACAGACCCGAAGCCGGGAAAAACATTACGAAAGAGTGAGGAAGGCAAGTACACGCAGAAAATGTTGGAGATAAATGGGACACACCCAAAGATAATAATATGGCTTACACAGCGGTTGTGGCAGTAGGTGGCCAGCCAACAGGGCTATAACATCACAAAATAACGAGGATACAGAGAGCAGCGTGTGCGGCGATGGGGGCATGCTCATGCCCGCAGCAGCACTAAATGCATCCAGACATATGCCGATAGAACGTTCGAAAGGACATGGCCGCGCAGAGCCAGTAAGACGAAAGCAAGTAACGCGGAGGAATACGGCGCAGGCCACGGCAAGATACGGAAGGAATCAAGTGAAGCAAACGCACTAATGGACACATGACACGGAGATGAACTGAAATGCCACACAACCACATTCCCAACAAGGGAAGACGGAAGGGGAGTAACCGGGGCAGCGAGGTATCCTCTATCCGATGGCCCAGAATGAGCGCGGCGTGGGGCTGGGATCTTCGCGAGCAATGGGGGATCGAGGAGTCCTTCACTCTCCAGACTCAGCGACGGTCTTTCAGGCGAGGTCGCCATAACGGAGCAGCCAAGCTCGATTCGGCGAGAACAGCACACCAAAGTACGGTTTTACCGATAGCCAGGCGGCTATAAAATCCTAGCGGCCGTGAGAACAAACTCCGGATGATGGCAAATCAAAAGGCCCTAAAGACTGCAGAGGAAACAAGTACAAGTCACCGGGTACCGGGTCATTGCACATCCAGGGAACGAGAGCGGACGAATAGCCCGAGCAGGTGCAGGGCAAGAACCAACGTACGACACCGATCTCGTTAAACTCGGCCCAACAGGATCCAACCACAAACAGCCAGCCAACAAGGAGTGGTCAAGTAGAGCGAACATAGAGATCAAAGAATGTTGGCCGACATACACAAGAATCGAACTAGAGAGCGCACCAACAGCAAGCGGGATATCAGAAGATTCACAGCAGCCGCAACAGGTCATTGGGCGATCGGAACGCACGCAAGAAATGGGGCTACCTACAACGCTAGCTGTAGAAGCTGCAGAGAAGTCACGGAACCAGAGACACCAGAGCACCGCTCTGCTTTTGTCCGCCCTAAATTACATCAGACACGTCACTCGGTGCCACAGCGGGTCACTAGAAGGCAGGGGCGAAGGTCTCAGCGATCCAGGCTTCCAGCACTCAGGATGGTACTAAAGGGCAACTACGACCACAACAGACAACAGAGGGTGGACCAAAAGGAGCCCAGCCACAGGCAGAAGGGGCCCACCACACAACCACCACCAACGTCTGGTTTATCTGGTTTGAGGAAGAATAAGTGGTTTTAGAAAACTCAGCAAAAAGATCGGCGATTGCCTGATTCGAGTTTCTTGAAGAGTTTTTAAATGAAAGCGAGGAAGGGTATAGGTTTGGTTTACGCTTGGTGTTAACAAAATTATAAAACTGTTTCGGGTCCTGTGTGAACTGAACCCTACAACGATTTAAATAATTTTAATAAAACCGAGCGTTAAGCACGGTAAATTTCGACCGAGCACTGAGATAGTTAGAAAGGACAGTTTAAGAACGTGTAAGTTTATATTTATTATAAAGCCTAGACATTTTTTAGTCGTGTCAGCTCCTTATTAAACCAAGGTGTTTTACTGGAGACAGACGGATAGGTTAACGGAACACAGGATAAAAAGAACGAGTTCATGGCACTTTAAAAAATGTCCACGGTGGCTGCCATGTACACATGTACAGATTAGTCTAAATAAATTCGATATCGGTGATACAGTTACAAATTCGGAGATAATAGAGGAGTCAACGGCAATTAAAACTCCACCTCCACGCTGGACAAGATGGTCTACCCTGTAAATTGTGTACTTACCCGGGAAAATCTCAGAGCTAAGAATCTCTGGCTTTAACCAGATCTTGGTAAATGCAATGGAATGCGATGCAAAGAAAAAGCGTAAGCCTCTAGTATTCTGATGGGAAAGTTGGAAGGGTGTAGTTAGTTTTTTGGGATTGAAGGTGTTGCGGTTGTCTTCGCGGTTTGTGGCGGTATAAGGAGGAGTACGCCCACTGGCCGGTTTTTCTTCGTTTTAGCCTCAAATTGCTTAACTACAACGTGCTCGGGCCAGAAGTCACCAGAGCAAATAGTGTCAAAGTTCGCTTAGGCGCTAATCTTGAAAGACGAGATTTCTCTGGCATACGAAAAATTAAACTTTTTCCCTTTAACATTTCCGGCTTGGGGTTTGCCTTGAATATAGGCAAAAACATCTTCCGATGCGAGGTCAGGGGCAAGCCGTGAAATATTATTTTCGACGGTGGAACAGCTGTGATGGTCTTTGGTAACACTATGTTACCAACAGTCCGGATGTTTTTACGCCCTGGGCAGTCCCAGTTTGGGAGTTTGCGGAGCCCGAGTATGGACTCCTTTAGTAGCTTTTTTTTAAACTATTAAACTGAGCGTCTAACGCAGTGAACAGACCATTCGCTTTCCGAAAATTCACCATAAGCTCACTAAATCCATTTCTTGTCTGCCGCATGTAAGATTTTATTTCCTTCTCAACCTATCGACAGGACTGGCAACAAAAATGTAATACTATTTTACTGGAAATTACATCCGCAATACGGCCCGACAATTCGACACACTTAGCATGTATCACAAAGCCAGCAATAGATTCTTGGTTGGTCTGTCAAAACGGGTTTTTGACTGGTTTTACTTCCACAGATAATATTTGTTCACGCCAGAAGGGCGTTTATTTTCCGGAGGCAGTGTGATCCCGTACACTTGCTCTCTCTCTCTCCCTCTTTCACTGCACTTTCGTGCATAGAGCTTCTAATCCGCTCTCCCCAAGCTAGTTTTAAGTCTTCTTTTGTTTAGTACTAATTTACGATTCCACAAATAAAGACGCACGTCGCGTAATACCCCGCAAGTTTTCGTCCGTGTTTTATTTATCGAGTGTACAGGTTGAAGCCATCCCCCTCCGAACAATATTAAAAGACATTTCCACAAACCTTTGACCACTGTGCGGAAGAGGTAAACAGCCAACACAAACAAAAACTAATAGTGTTATTAATACAAATTAAACACAAAATAAGTTCATGCACACGCGGTAGCAAACGGCTGAAGTGAAGTAAGAAGTTTAGTGATTTTAATAAAAGCCTGGACATTTTCAGCTAAAAACGATATTTGCCAACCCACCCGTGCACAGATTTAACTCTAACGAAGCCAGGATGGCTCCAGGTCCCAGAGGGTGTGACCTGTGTTCCATAGGAAATCACCCCCTGCGTATATGTCCCCGTTTTCTGCCAATGAATGCCAATGATCGATCCGACTACATCAGAAGAAGTCAACTTTGCCTCAATTGTTTTGCTCGGGACGACCGATATCGGCCCGGCATCACACCCTTTTGCACCACGACAATCCGGTTCCAAGATCGCTCCAACTAGTCCATGACTCGGGCCCATTGCGGGAAGCGCAACAACTTCCGATGATCATCCAAATGTGGAAGTGTGGTTTGCGTCAGGATCAAGAGCTGTCCTGCTCAGCACGGCTATTGTTAATATCTGCCATCTTGGTCACACCTTCCAAGCACGAGCCCTGATCGACTCTGGTTCCGAAGCAACGCTTATTACAGAGCGGCTCTTCAACAAAATCAAGCTACCATTTAAGCGCGTTCAGACCCAAGTTTCCGGTCTTAATAACACATTTGCCACTCAATCCATGAATGAGCTTGCAACATTTCTATTCCAACCTTCAGACCCGGGCTGCAGTTAGAGACAACTAGCCGGAAAAATTCCATCATTTCATATTCCGAGACATCTCCTGAAGGAGCTTCCTGATCTCCCCATAGCGGATCCGACGTTTATAGAGCCCTCCGAAAACGACGTCCTTTTAGGAGCTAAAATTTTTCCGTCTGTACTTCTGGGCGGCTCCAAGCGCAACATTCTAGGCTCTCTTCTGGCACAAGAGACGATTTTCGGATGGGTGCTCACTGGCCCAGTGTCCACGGCAGCCGCTCGCACCGTCTCTGTATTTTCCACGTGAGTTTACGGTGCATCCAAAGCTCCGTGAACCAACTCCTAGCCACTCGCAGTGCCGCCGCCGTAAGGGGCAAGTTTCCCAAACGCACACAGTCCTACTGTTGTCGACTCTGCAACGGAATCCACCCAATTCGAAAATGCTAACAGTTTCTCAAGCTTAGTGCTGAAAAGAAACTCCGTCCAACATTCTGAGGGATTCTGCCACAGTGGTGACCGATGCAAGACGTGTAATCAGCTCCTGCCTCCAATGCACCCAGTGCATGCGGCCCCTTCGCAGCATCGGGCTCCTCCCTATTTCTAATTTGCAAATTACGGACCATCACTCACGCTCTATTCTTCATCCAGATTAGATCCAATGTCAGCACTTCCACGCAGCGCTATTTCTTCTACAAGCAGACGTTCCCGAGGTACTTAGTCAAACCGTATCCGAGTCTGCACGGAATGTTTACGTGAGGGGCCCACAGTACCACCTCTGGCCACCGAGCTTCCGAAAGCTCGGCCGCTCTTGCGCTCCCGTATTGCCGGCCTTCGCTCACTGTCCATCGAGCGTGCTAATGCTCGCCCGCTCCCCGATCTTCAGCAATCATCGGCCGGCTTTCGGCACTCTTCTGCCGCTCCTCGGCACCCTTCTTGGACACGCTCGCCCGCTCTCCGCTCCGCTTTAATTTTCGGCCGGCTTTCGGCACTCTTCTGCCGCTCCTCAGTCCTCTGTAGCTTCCGCGCTCACCTCCTCGTGGGCTCCCGAGCTCCGCGGTCGCCCGCCGTCGTTCTTCCACTCTTGACTTAGCGAAGTAAAGCGGGAGGGAGCGCGACTCTAGTACCGATTGTCAGTATCATGTATGCAGTCGAATAAACTTAATCATTATTTACTGTCCCTGATAAAACCGAATACTACTCAAGCAATGTAAAAACAAGTATTTAGTCTTTATCTGGTTTTTGCAAATCATTAAAATAACGTGATTCCCCACATATTGTATGTAATTTTTTTGGTCCCTGTGGCGAAAAATTCCAATAAATAAAAATATTGTAGAAAAAGGTTTTGTGCATAAAGAAAAGAGCCGCATATATATATATGGTATTGAAAGTGAGGTATACCGGATTACATTCAAAATTAGACAGTTATTTACCTGTGATACTAAAGCCTTAGTTTCTGGTGTTGTACTTTCTAAAAATATTTGCTTAAATTCACTTGGACTTGATAATTTAAAGTCGGATGCAGAAGCAATAAAATCCAGCAATTGGGCCAGGTCTGCAGATGCTGAGCACTTTTCCATATTTTGGGATGCTAAAAGCTCTACACCATTAGCACACCATTGGTTAGCCTAAAAAGACATCGAGATTTACTTATATTGATCAAGTATAGAAATATTATGACACCTTACGCTCTCTACTCTTTCCATTAGTTCATGATTCCTGGTTAAGGTATCTAACCTTTTGATAATACGCAATTTGATTAACTCGCAAACACGATTTAATTCGTCGCACTTCGGCTGAACAACAATCCATGGGTACATTCCTTGAGAGTTAATTAGAGTTTGTCCAAGCAACAAAACTTTATTTGCCCTCTGTGTGTCATCTTGAAAAACTTTATAAAGATCGTTTGTTTTTTCCAAAAGTTCCGAAGCACGTTCGGCACTCTCTCCAATCTCTGTCATCTCAGCTATTGACTTTATATGTCCGTCAAATATGTTCTTAGATTGTAAGATCAATTATTAGGAAAAAAATAAAGTGAAATTATTTGGTATTCACTAATACCTGTATTTTATGGAAATCTTGCTCGAATATCCGAAGATGCAAACATTGCTCCAGAGAATCCCAGTGTGTCTGCCAAAAATCATCGAAACGTCTTTCCGTTTCCTCTAGTTGAACGAGAAGTCTAGGGTGAAACATTCAAAAAACTATATAAGTATATAAATATGTCAAATGAGTTAAACTCTAGTCTACGGTATAGTTATACAAGCATTGTGATTTGGATTTGCATGTCCCAAATAAAAACAAAATTTCTAATTGTTCACGCCAAAAGGGCGCTTTTTTTACAGAGGCAGTGTGATCCCGTACACTCTCACGCTCTCCCCCTCTTAATTAAAAAATATTTATAAATATTCTTTTCCTGGATAATAATAGTAAACAAGAAAAAAAGCTAACTTCGGCATGCCGAAGTTTAAATACACTTGCAGTAAGTAAGTAAGACTTTTTCGGTTTCTCGGATACTGACATAAATGTTGCCAGCGAAAAATGTTGCGAACAAACTAAATGAATTTATATATATATTCCTATGGCAGCTATATGATATAGTGGTCCGATTTCAAATTAAAACCGAAATTCTAAAATATTACAAAATGGCCATGTCTGAAATTTTATGAAAATATGTTGAAAATTGCCTAAGTTAACATTTTTTTTCTCAAAAATTTCCGATCGTTCCTATGGCAGCTATATGATATAGTCGTCCGATCTGGCCGTCTATATATAGATAGAAGACTATCTGCAAAGTTTCATTCAGATAGCTTAAAAACTGAGGGACTAGTTTGCGTAGAATCGGACAGACGGACATGGCTAGATCGACTCGGCTGTTGATGCTGATGAAAAATATATATACTTTATAGGGTCGGAAATGTCTCCTTCACTGCGTTGCAAACTTTTGACTAAAATTATAATACCCTGCAAGGGTATAATAAAAATTCCAAAACATATAACTAAAATATACAGTCCACAGCTCCTATAAAAAAATATGAGCCCAAAGCCCACTGCACAGTAACGCTGACTTAATTTGTAAATTTATTTATTTACTTTTATGGCCGTCACCCAGCGGGCGTACAGGGGGACCAACGGGTGAGAAATCAACTGCCGTAACTGTTCGTACCGTTGGAAGTGCGACTATAGTCTCCCCGTGAGGGCGGCTGGAAGCAGGTCCCAGTACGGTCATGTCTCTGCTGAGGATGCTGACGAATGGTAGTCGGGCGGGGAGAAGAAAACTCCTGCCAAGGTGGAACAGCATGCCGAGGGATGCGTGTCCGGGGGGTGCTTGGACGTTAGTATGCGGACTCTTGTGGACCGACCGACCCATCAGTTTAAACTAGGCTTACCACGGTATGCGGGTTCTACCGTGGCGGACAATCCCCTACCCAGCAAACTCGTGGGACACAATATAAACACAAATATAAATAAAAACAAGCAAACCAAAGGTGACCGCCAAACCTTAAAGGCATAAAGGGGTGCCAAACGCCAGCGCTCATCTGAGGTTCAACCACCGCAGCCGAAGCGTTCCAGGGTGCAGCCCCAGCGGTCCTTCGCCGAGGTGACCAAGGGCAAGATCCTGATTGGAGTGGTGGATGAGGGCTCCAGTGTCGGACAGATTCCGAGGGACCAATGGCGCTGGATCGTTGGCGAGCTGCACAAAAGTTTCGTGGAGGAGCTGTTGGAGTTGGGAGGTGCACTGCCTCGATGTGAGGATTCCGGATGGTACCAGGGTGGCGTGAAGGTGATCGCGTGCGAGGGCACGGCCTCCGTCACCTTTTACAAGCGGGCGATCGCAGGACCTTACATTCCCTCCTCTGATTGGCGAGTCGCCAGGGTCGAGGAGGCCGTTGGTCCGAGGCGCCAGGTTGTCCTGACTCTAAATGACGGGACAGTCGAGGTGCTGAGGAATAACGGGGGGCTTCTCCGGTACGGCTTCGATAGCGTGGCCGTGCGAGTCTATAAGGCCGACGCCAAGCCGGGCCAAAAAGAGGAGGACCTCGACCTAGAGGGACCTCAGATCGAGAAGTCGCCAGGGTTGTCCGACGACGAGGACATTCTGGAGGGCTACGTCTCCGCAGAGAGTGAACTGGCGAGGGGCCTTCGCGAGGTTGGAATGTCCGAAGAGGAGGACGGAGTGGACAACCCGTCCTCGGACGGAATGTCTCTGACGTTCCTGCAGATAAACCTCCACCACAGTAAAGCAGCCCTACTAATCCACCTGGCAGAAGGTAACACCGACACTGTCCTCATCCAGGAGCCCTGGATCTGTGGCGACAGAATCCAATGGTTGAGGGCAGCCGGCTATAGGCTGTACGCAGCCCCTACAACAGGTAAATCGCGAGCCTGCATACTCGTAAAGAAAGACTTAACTCTTTTTATGCTACCCAATGAAGATCTAGTTACAGCATGTCTAGAGGGACCACATGGATCCCTCCGGATATGCTCCGCCTACCTGGGGCATCCTGATCCGACCAAGACCCCATCCCCCCAACTCTTAGGCATGTAACCGAGGAAAGCATCAGTGGGGCAGAACTGACATCAACGACAGGGGTGAGTCTCTTTTTGATTTCATCCTTTCATCCAACTTGCTAGTGGGAAATTCGGAGAACGAACTCACTTTTATTACCAGGAACCGTAGGGAGGTATTAGATATCACCCTTCTTTCTAAATCACTAAGGGATACCATGAAGTCATGGAGGGTGCTGGAGAAGCACTCCTTCTCTGACCATTGGTATATCCAATTTACGCTGGGCTTCGATAGGTTCAATCCAGTCACCTTTCGGAAACTCCGGAGGACCGACGGGGAGAAATGTAGATCCCAGCTATGTAAGATCCTTAAGCCCCCTCCAGCCCCAACCCACTCGGACTTATGTCCAGAGGGGCTCGAGCGACTCGTTATGCCTTTCACCGATGCTTGTAGCACGGCTCTAGATAGGTCCTGCCCCCGGAGTGGGAATGGGGGGAAGACTGGGAAGAAGCCACCATGGTAGTGTAAGGAACTAGGCTGCCTCAAAAAGACTACGAGGCAGTCCTTCAATCTAGCCAAGAGCGACAACACAGACGCATCGTCGCGCCTCTATAAGACTTACCTGTCCCTATACAACAGGGAACTAAGAAAGGCCAAAAGAAGGGCCTGGTCCGACTTTTGCTCAGGAATCCAGGACTACTCTGAGGCGCCTAGGCTGCGGAAAGTCGTCTCGACGACGCCCCCCAACCCGGGCTTCGTCAAGCGTCTTGACGACAGTTGGACGACCTCCAGTGAGGAAACCCTCGGGGCTCTCCTGGATGCTCACTTCCCCGCTAGCTTCTCTCAGAGCAGCCCACCTAACCCCCCGACACGGCTGGGTCCGTCTGAAATGGCATACCTTCTTACTGATAGGAACATCAAATGGGCAGTTAACAGCTTCATCCCATATAAATCCCCAAGGGTGGACGGCATAATACCTGCACAGCAGCAGCAGAGAAAGAAGTCGCTCTATCACGAGCGGAGAAGGCCACAATCGCACTCTACACCTGCCGCAAGGCCATAGGGCTAAAATGGGGTATGACCCCGAAAATTGTCCGTTGGCTGTATACGGCTATCATTCGCCCAATACTCCTCTACGGGGTGGCTATTTGGTAGCCAGCTCTAAAGCGGTCCATCTGCCTGGGCAAGTTTAGGAAAATCCAACGTAGGGCTGAGATCTGGATGACAGGCGGCCTGCGCACGACTCCGGGACACGCCTTGGACGTTCTCCTGGATATCCTCCCAATAGAAATAATGGGAGAGATGACCGCGTCACTCTCGGCACTAAGGCTGAAGGGTGCGGCCTTGTGGAGAAGATCGAGTTTCGGACACTCGAACCACGGCTCTGCCCCACACCTTACTGAGGGAAACATTGACTACTGTGTCCCCACTGAACACCCTGTTACACCATTCCAGGTTTACATCCCCAACAGAACGGAATGGAACCTAGGACCCCCTGGACCCCTAGGGTCTCTTCACATTTACACGGAAGGCTCAAAATTGGACGGCCGGGTGGGAGGAGGTATATACTCTGAGCACCTGGGATTAAACATCTCTTTTAGGCTACCCGACCACTGCAGCGTCTTTCAGACGGAAGTTTACGCCATCAAAGAAGCCCTTGATCTGCTCCCCCCCACTAGGGTCAGAGCTCCCCTATGCATTTTCTCTGACAGTCAGGCTGCCCTGAAGTCACTCGAATCTATTTCTTCTAACTCGAAGACTGCCGCAGATCTCTTCGCGAGATGCCGCAGTTTTGACAAACTAAAGTTTATGACATCAAGAAGAACAAACAACATTATGTGCATTAGGCCCAGATCTCTAACAGCAGAGAGACAATTCTTTATAAACTCTATTCGATCTTGGAACCAGTTACCGCTCAACCTGAAGTGTATTAGCAGCGTGCCGCAGTTCAAACTTAGAATAAACACATATTTCAAAAATTTAAATTCCTAATTAAAGCGACTTAGGGCTTAGGGTTTAGTTTTAAGTAGTTTTAGTCAAACAACAAATACAATTTGTAAACTCGTTGTGACTAGCGGAATAATTTATAAGTCCCAGACTTGTAGCGTTAGGAATTATATATTTATAATAAAATTCAAATTCAAAAGATGTCGGAGCAGTACGACCTCCACCTCATCTGGGTCTAGTTGGGAGCTAGTTGGGAGCTTTGATGCCCATGGCCACTCGCAGACTAATTTGAAGGGAACACTTTCATCTCCTCGCGGACAGGAAATGGGAAACCCTAATCTCCTGCCGCCCCACTAGAATGAACTGGCCACGCCAATCAGCGAAGCGCTCAAAGGAGCTATTGTCTTTAAGCAGGGAAAGCTGCGCCCTTGCCGTTAGGGCTCTCACTGGTCACTGGCTACTTGGAACGCATGCGCCCAGGCTGTCGGTGCACCATAACGAAATTTGTAGAAGCTGTAGGGATGAGGAGGAGGAGGAGACAGTACTTCACCTCCTCTGCCACTGTCCAGCCCTAAGCAGACGAAGACTGCAGTACCTGTTTCATTCAAGGATCGGGTTGGTTCTCTCTAACTTAGGATTGGTCATCGGCCCATGAGAACCTGTAGCTGATGGGGAATCTTAGCCTACGCGGCATCACAAGGAGCCTCCTCAAGCTCAAGTGGATGGCTCGGCTCTTGGAGCCGGCCGTCACCTCCCTAACCTAACCTAACTTATTTACTTTTTCTTGCTCTATCCTGGCCTGAGCTAAATCCAAAAAACAGTTACATAATCGTCTGGAAGTCGACGCTTAAATTTTGGAAATTTTTTTCCCCCCTCTTGTTATCGCCGCTATTCTGCACAAACAGTTCACACGCACGCCTTATCTCCGAAATGAGTATCGCGGAAAATTACAGCAGCGGTTAACTGAATAAGTCCATGCGCATTAAAAAATGTTTTCATTATTTTTAATAAAATTCCAAATAACTAATTTAGTTGCAAAGTTTAATGGAATAAATTATAAATTGTCTATCAGAGCTTGCAAGTCTTCTGCGTATACAGATATTATTGTTTGTTCGTTGTGAGGAAGAAACTCTAATTAACTTAAATAAATAGTCTAGTTGCTTTGGTATTATTATTTTGTGAAGAAATAAAAAAAATCTATTCATGTTCGAAAATTTAAGTTTAAAAATTTATTTGCGCTCACTGTTACTTGGTCCGTTCTTCCCAAATTGTAGACATATCGTGCAACATTGTTGAAATGTACTTTATCTGCTTACCAAATACTTCAATTCCGTAAAACAGTGTTGGTATGACTAGAGCTTTGGAAATTAAGTGTTAAGTGTAAATATAATCGAATGTATAATCGCCGCAACTTTCCATATGTTCTTGCTGTAAATAAATTAACGTGGTCATTCCAATACTGTGTCTTCTTAAAGAAAAATACAAAGTCACTAGCCATTTCAACGTATTCTAAATGTGTGTTTATTCTAAATTTAAACTGCGGCACACTGCTAATACATTTAATGTTGACCGGTAACTGATGCCAAGATCGATGAGAATTCAAAAAAAAAAATAACAAAAATAAAAAATTGTCTTTCTGCCGAGGTTCGACTTTACTGTCACATGGTCCGGACGTGTTCAATTTCTTTCTGGAAAAGTTTTTCTAAACGACAGTCGCGTGGTCTCAATCATGCTTTCGTGGAGTGCAGACGCGTTTTTGCATCGCTGCGAAGTTCTTTGTGCTGAGTCTATGGACAAATCCACTTGTGTGGCAAAAATTCGTGTTTTTGTGAGCCCGGCAGCTAAAGTCGCGGTGTAAGTGATTCCGTTCACCGCACAAGTTCACAAGTAAATAAAGATGAATAAGAATCAATTGCAAACTGGTGTGGTTGCAAAACACAACAAACGCTGATCTCTATCGTTGCATTGAAAATAGAAAAACTATTATTATTGTCAAACTCCTCAACTGGGATTCGAGCCGGGTACCTCCTGGCTGGGAGTCGATCATTTTAGGCACTCGGCCACGGCTGCCTTTTTGGAGCATATCCATAGGGGCAATGTCATCTTGAAGTCGGGAAAGCACTGTCAAGCAGTGGAAACCCTTCACTATGTCTGAATCTGACTTTGATATTGAAGCGAATGTAGCTGCGGCCCAAACGAAAATGAGGGATGTTCTTAATCGCTCATTAAATGAATTTAGCGCCCTATATGCAGCGACCTCCAACACTGGTCAACCCATTTCATCTCAAGACTCTCATACTGAAGACGATGATTTTTGGACCCAACGTCCCAAGAATAACAAGCGACGCTTAGAATCAAGCTCACCCAATTCGACCACCAAAATCACAAGGAAATAGCCCAAAGCCAACTGTATCCGCCAATCAGTTCTCGGTACTTTCGGATATGGACACAGACGACGAAGCCACTATCGTTCCTCAAACCGTCAGCCACGCCAATTCCGATCAAGCCAGTGGCAGCAACACCAACCAAGTCAATCAAAACTGTACCACCAGCAGCAGCTCCAACCTAAATCAGCCCTCAGGCAACAACTTAACTCCACCGTCTCACAAACCACCTCAATTGTGTGAATCTCTAAACGGACTTATAAGATTTATTGATAAGATCGTTCACCCAACAAATTCCGTTTTGATTCTGGCTTCAGACTCAGATGCGTACAGAGAAGTCACGAGATCGCTTACTTTAAAAAAGGTACCTTTCCATACCTGGAAGCTCAAAGAGGAAAGATCCTACCGCATTGTCATCCGAGGTGCTCATCACTCCGTACCAGATGAGGACATTAAGGAAAGCCTTACCTCACTTGGCCCTATAGTGCGGTTTATTAATAGATCCAGAAGCCGTTTCGACAAAACAAAGCTCGTCAACCTTGTCTTTGGCTTAAGACGCTCTGTCGCCAACGGATTCGCGTCGAACTTCCACACAAAGTGGATGACGTCGTGCAATGCCATAGGTGCCAATATTTTAACCACACAAAAAATAACTGTCATAAGGAAGTTATCTGTGTAAGATGTGGTCAGCAACATGCCGTTGAGGACCAGTGTTGCCAGAATTTTGTTGGCCAAAATAGGTAAATGGAAGAAAAAAAATTGCTAGAAATCGCTAAAACAAAAAAAAAATGCTAAAAATTTAGTTAAATTGTTTATAGATGTTAAATTAAGAATTAAAGAGAATATTGATCTGAAAATAAAACAAACGCTACCTGAAGATCCTTACCATCCAACTTTCGAAGTGACTATCGATACGGGGACGGTTGTAAAGAATGAATCTGATTGTTTAGCCAATAAGGTTCGCTGTTTTCGTAAAGCTAACTTTCATGCGCTAAATAATCTTATATCTGAATTTGATTGGCCAAATCTGTACATGTGTACTGACATGGCAGCCGCGGTGGAAATTTTTTACAGTGCCATGAACTCGTTCTTTTTATCCTGTGTTCCGTTAACCTATCCGTCTGTCTCTAGTAAACCACCTTGGTTTAATAAGGAGCTGACACGTCATAAAAAACGTTAAGTCTAGGCTTTATAATAAATATAAACTTACTCGTTCTAAAACTGTCCTTTCTAACTATCTCAGTGCTCGGTCGAAATTTACCGTGCATAACGCTCGGTCTTATAAAAATTATTTGAATCGTTGTAGGGTTCAGTTCACACAGGACCCGAAACAGTTTTATAATTTTGTTAACACCAAGCGTAAACCAAACCTATACCCTTCCTCGCTTTCATTTAAAAATTCTTCAGCAAAATCGGATCAGGCAATCGCCGATCTCTTTGCTGAGTTTTTTAAAACTACTTATTCTTCCTCAAACCAGATAAACCAGACGTATTCTTTCCCTATGCCCAAATCGAACTTAATTTTCAGTCCTATCTTAGACGAAAGCTCTCTTCGGCTGGATCTTCAACGTGTAACGCCAGTTTATGCACCGGGTCCCGATGGAATAGCGGGCTGTGTTCTCAGGTATTGCGCCGAGGCTTCTCAAACTATTTACCATATCTTTGGAAACATCAAAATTTCCCCTTATTTGGAAGGAATCATTTATTATTCCTCTCCATAAAAAAGGTAGCAAGTCGGATGCTGGTAACTACAGAGGAATCTCTAAGTTGTCGGCAATTCCAAAACTCTTTGAAAATATAATTACTCCTCACCTGCAGCACTTGTGCAGATCCACAATTTCTTCATGTCAGCATGGATTTATGAGACGAAGATCGACCACTACAAAATCTTTTGGAACTTACCTCATTTGTGATTAGGGGCTTCCAACTTAAATCTCAGACCGATGTGATCTATACGGACTTTAGTAAAGCCTTTGACTCGGTTAATCATTTTCTTCTTATAAGGAAGCTCGATTTAATAGGGTTTCCTACCGATCTCCTTAATTGGCTTCAGAGTTATTTGAGTCACCGGACTCAAAAGGTTCTCCCCACAAGGCAGCCATCTTGGCCCGCTGCTATTTACCTTATTCATCAATGACCTTCCTCTAGTGCTACCCAACTCTAGGGTACTTATGTACGCAGACGATGTCAAACTGTGCGTGCAGTATAAGGACAGCTCATGCCAGTCGGACTTACAATCCGATCTTGACAACTTCCAGGCATGGTGTAGTGTTAACTTATTAAATCTCAACAGCTCAAAATGCAAACTGATGACATTTTCACGTGTCACTCCCCAGTATGCAACATATACGCTTAATGAATGTGCATTGGAAAGAATAACTCTTGTTGACGATCTAGGTGTCCGTCTAGATCCTAAGCTTTCGTTTTCAGAACATATTTCTTGCATGGTTAACAAGGCCAAAGGCATGCTTGGATTTATTAAAAAGTGGTCGAAAGAATTCGATTCCCCTTACGTAACTAAGACTCTTTTCACTTCATTAGTTCGTCCTATTTTGGAATATGGTTCTTGCGTTTGGAGTCCTCAATTTGGAATTCATATTACCCGCATTGAATCTGTTCAATCTGTTCGCCCTACGTGGCTTACCCTGGGATGCCGACCTAAAATTACCGTCTTATTCTAGTAGACTTCTATTAATTAACCTACTTAGCTAACCGTAGAACTAAGCTTGGTGTCGTCTTTCTACACAAGCTAATTCACGGTGACGTAGAGAGCCCCTACCTGCTAGGACAGCTTAACTTTCACGTTCCTCGACTAACATCTAGAACCTTTATCCCCTCGTTCTTTCCTCGTTCTTTCCTATATTTTCCTTCTCACGCGTCTATCTAGAACGCGATCGTGCCGTACGTCACACGGCTGCGCCCCTCGGTCGGTTGGGCGGGAGGTGGGCGTGGGACTCGCGCGACATTCTTATTCTTATAAATCTTTTTTTATTAATATAACGAAAGAGTATTGTCAATTTCGATTAGGTGCTCCGCCACATACAGGCATAATGCCGCTTCCTGTTCCGATGTTTTTGTAACCTTCTGAGCGAACTGTATCTTGTTGGTTTGTTGAAAATTTCCTGCTACGGTCTTATGTTTCTTAGTATTACCATGTGACTTTATGTCATGCAGCTTTGCTGAAATACTGCATTTGCAGTAGCTGCAATACGCCTTGGTCGAGTCGGTTAAATCTTTTCGAATCCAGTCTTTGAATTCAGTATTCTGCAGCCACGTATCGCGAAAATGCTGTTTATAAGAAATTTTAGGAATTTTTTACGCTGTTGCTTTTTATACCCTGGCAGGGTATTATAATTTTAGTCAGAAGTTTGCAACGCAGTGAAGGAGACATTTCCGACCCTATAAAGTATATATATTCTTGATCAGCATCAACAGCCGAGTCGATCTAGCCATGTCCGTCTGTCCGTCTGTCTGTCCGTCCGTTTCTACGCAAACTAGTCCCTCAGTTTTGAAGCTATCTGAATAAAACTTTGCAGATAGTCGTCTATATGCTCTCACTACTATATATGTCGGAACGGGCCGGATCGGACGACTATATCATATAGCTGCCATAGGAACGATCGGAAATTTTTGAGAAACAAAATTTTTACTTTGCCAATTTTCAATATATTTTCATATAATTTGATACATGGCCATTTTGTAATTTTCCAGAATTTCGGTTTTAATTTTATTTAAATCGGACCACTATATCATATAGCTGCCATAGGAATATACATATCATTAATTCATTAATTTTTTTTTACCTTATTTTGTAATTAACAATTTTTTTTCGCTAGCTATTTTTGTGCGAAAAACCCCGAGAAACGAAGTCAGAACATAATTTTTTCTTCTTCTTCTTCTACTTACTGCAAGGGTATTTAAACGTCGGCATGCCGAAGTTAGCTTCCTTTCTTGTTAACTTTTGTCACTAGTGATGTTCGATCTTTGTCAGTATCAATATCGATGTTTTAATGAGCTGTATCGATTAGTTTGCAACAGTAGTTGCCACATAGTTTAGTATTCACCATCAATTCTTAAAAAAGGTCGGAAAAAATCGGAACTATTGAAAAACTGCCAAAAGTTGCCAACTTACTTTTTAAAATAGCTAGATTTCTAGCTAATAGCATTTTACTAAATGTTATAGCTTTTGCAATTTCAAAATAGCTAAATCTAACTACAAAATAGCTAAAATGGCAACACTGTTGAGGACTGCCAGCGAGAAGTCCATCCAGTAAAATGCTTCAACTGTGGCGGTAATCATACAGCACGCTACAAGGGCTGTCTCGTCTACCAGCAGACAGTAAGTCGACGTAGCGGTACTACATCCCATCGTAGCTCCCCTTAACAACCAGCTATTGCTCCAGCTGCACGAAGAGGCGTTGTGCCTACGCTTTCTTACGGGAGCGTTGCCGGCGGATCTATCCAAATACAACAAACAAGCCTCCAGCTATGGACTTGTCACCAGCAGCAGCAAGAATTTCCCCCACTTGGAAGAAGGAATCGGAAGCAGAATCAGCAAAGCCAGCAAAGGCATCGCAACCGGCAGACGCCGCAACCGGTGCAAGACACAAACCCAAGGCCACAGCAACATCAAGATCCCCAACTCCAGCAACCGTCTCAGCAACCAAATTCATCCCAGCAACTGCGAAATTTTCATAATGATCAGCAATGGCAGCGACAAGAACAAATGTTCATGAAATCTGATGACAAAATGTCCGTCCTCGTATCTCAGCTTGACAAAATGTTTCAGATGATGATGTCAATGATGACACGAGCACGAGCACGAGGATCTGCTCAAACAATCTCTGGACTTCCCCTAGTTCATCCTACTCAACCATGAGTCAAATTGGACTCAGAATTGGTGTGTGGAACGCCGATGAGCTGGCCAACAAGGCACTGGAGCTGGAGCATTTTGTGCAAAATCATCACATTGATATTATGTTGGTCAGCGAAACACTCTTCTGCACCCGGTCATACTACAAACTTCATGGGTACGACATTCACCAATCCAAACATTCTGCCGATCGCCACCGTGGAGGCTCTGCAGTTATCATAAAGTCCTGCCTTAAATACCACCAATTCTTAACTATGGAAAATTAAAGTGCTCAATGTGTGGCAGTCAAGTTAACACGGACCAAGGC